>JANHZU010006151.1:0-15689 GCA_032468055.1 Acrochordus granulatus | reverse complement strand
AAACAATCAAGTAGAAAACAGGACCCTAATCAAGGAACAAGCAGGAAGCAAGCCTGACCGGGCAAGCCCTTTGTCCAGAGAGCAGAGCCCGCTCCCTTCGGCCGGCAAGGTCACAAAACCACCCAGCCCTGGTTAAGCCAGGCGGCCTTAAAACGCGTCAGTCCTCCCTGATCCACGCATCTGAATGGAACCGCAGGACCTCCTGCGTGGCTTCCGCCAGAGAACCCCTGGGGCTGGCAGTTAGGGTACGGGAGGGGTCAAAATTGGAAGTGAGCCAATAACACTTTGGATTGTGAACTGGCCCTAATACATGCACGCATGCACGGCGGTCCGAACTGCCGCCATCCCAGTCGACCCACTCAGGCTATCGCACGCTGGGACCTGGCTGCACAAGGGGCAGCCCTTCGCCCAAAACCGCTCCTGACGTTCTGCAGCTGGGTTGACTCCTGGCCTCCCTGATGCGCGAAGCGTAGCTCTCAGAGCGCAACCTCTGACCGCCGATAAAGCCTGGGTGCAACCCTGGCCGAAGCTCACGGAACCCGCTTGTGGGCGGACTGGCGCTCCCGACACTGACTGGCCGCTGAGAAATGGGATCGTACCGATGTGGGCGCTTCAAAGTCAACCAGCCAGAAACGGCGGCTCCCGATGCGCAACGGCTCTGGCCCGCTCAAAGCAGGCGCTCCGGCCTTCTGGGAGGAATCAGCTGTTCTGGGGAAGCAAACTTTGCTTCAAACAAGCATCTCAAACATTAAGCAAAACACTGCAAATTTAAAATGGCTTGAGAGGGACCTATTTTGTGCACCGCTGCACGCCCCTGACTGCTGGCACGCCCCTAACTTGATGTCTACATCTTGACGGAGGACAACCTCATCCTGGGAACTCAAGAATTATAGTATTCCAGTAGGAGTAGGAGTAATACTGTACTCCCACTGCTTGACTTACAACTGGCTGCTGCTTCCTTGGGAAT
The DNA here is from genome assembly GCA_032468055.1 of Acrochordus granulatus. Lineage (NCBI taxonomy): Eukaryota > Metazoa > Chordata > Lepidosauria > Squamata > Acrochordidae > Acrochordus > Acrochordus granulatus. The sequence goes on along the minus strand of JANHZU010006151.1, from coordinate 14,722 downwards.
CTTCCGAGATTGACTGCCGTTAAGTCCCTCCAGCAAAAAGTCCCTCTCATCACAGTGGGTTGCTCTGGAATAATGGGGGCAGAAGCCCCCAAGTCCTTCCTTTCTTAGCAGGCTGGTGCAGACAACCAGTGGCTGCCTCCCACTTCCATGCATCCGGCACAAGAGCCGTCTCAGTGCACAGGGAGTGCCACAGTGCATCTGTTGGCCAGGGAGGCCAAAGGCAAGGAGAGGGTTCTGTCCCCATTTCCAGAGCCTCGCAGATGTCTGGATTTCAAAGTCCACAGTGGCAGATGGTTGTGGGAACTGAAACACAAGGCACCCAGAAAGCCCCGGGTTGAGGAAGGCTGCTGCCAGTTCTCGCTGACTGACCAATTCTGACCGAGATGAACTGCCTCAGGAGGACTTCTGTTCTTTGGTCTCTGGACAAAGAACATGGAGGCAACCATACAGAGAAAAGGGTCTGCAGGGGAGGGGGCAGATAACCCTGTGTGCATCATGCTCTCACTGCACACATGACACAAGATATGCAACTTGCCTCAGCCTCATGCAAGCTACATTGTAGGAGGCATGATGGACAATTATGCATCCAGTGCAGAACCTGAATCTTAAAAACAGGCCAAGTTCAGGTGGGCATCTATGGCCATGCCATGCCAGAGATGGAACATGCCCTTCCCAGAGACTCCAGCCTACTGCTTGCCTCTCCAGCCCAGCTTTGGGTTCCTGGCCTTCCCCTTTCTTAGATGCTTTCTGAAGAAAAGGTGATGAGATCTTGTTGGCCCACAAGCCTCTTGGGTTTGCTCTTCATGGGCAGCTCGACCAACAGCTGCTTCCAAAACCTTCCCTGTGGGTAACGCGACTTCTCGCCCTTCCACTTAATGACGTTGAGCACCGTCTTGGCTTGCCGGAGCTCCTTCACCTTGCTCTTCTTGATGGGCTTGTACTGGACCAGGACCACCTTGATGGTGCCCTTGGAAGCCATGTCCTCCAGGCCAGCCTTAAACTCCAGCAAAGCCTGGGTGCCCCGGAGGACATAGTTTGGGCTCAGCACAACCAAGAGGCGACGACTCCTCTGGATGAAGCTCAGAGTCTCATCCGTGACAACTGGGAGAGAAAACAGGCACATTAGGGGCGAGTGCGCTAGAGCCTTCCCGTAGCTGCAAGCAAGGACGTCCAAGGGTTCAGCAGAGGACTTCCCACTTCTCAAAGGCTGCCTTCTCCTGGCCTTTAGGAAGAACAAGGTGAGTGTGGAGAAGCCGGAAGCTGCCCTGGGAAGTCCTCCACTCCGGTGCAGCAGAGCAACGTTTCTCTGTTTGTCGCGGCACCTGCCCTCACCTATCTGCTCGGCCACAGTCGAACGTTCATTCCCCACCCAGCTTGGATCAAAAGACACCTCCGGAGCCAACCCCAAGAAAGCCGAAACTGTTCCGAACACCGGGCCACGCGAAGAGTTGCAGCCGTTTTCCGCTCCTTGGCGCTCGCAGGTTTTGGGGCAGTTACCAGAGGGCCTTCCTGGGTCTTCTGGACCGCTGGTCGCACGCCTCAGACCCATCGTTGCCCCTCAGCACAGGCGGCCCGGCTGCGCCTCAGAATCCGAGAAGGGATCTTCCTGGCGACGGCCCGACACGGTGGGCCCCTCGACTGCCTTTGCCATCGAGATGGGACCTTCTTATTGGAGGGGAAACCTGGAGTGCCGCCTGAGCCTGACTTGGCCGAGAGCCACCTGCTCGTTTCTGTAAGATGCCGCTCTTCATTTAATGCCGTTTGGCCCTTTTCTTTTCTAACCCGGTTTAATGTAAGGCCTTGATGTGTTTTTTTGACAATGTATGCATTCTTGTGTTTTGCCCCTTTTCGTTTTTCCTTCTAAAAGCCACAATAAATGAATAATAAAAAGGGAGACGGCGCAGCACCAGAACCTGGGTCCGTTACTAATAGCCTGGCCAGGAATGTGAATATGGGTCCCACAAGGATCGGGGCTGCTCGGGCCAAACCCTCCCGGACATCCAAGCCACACCTGGAGCTCTCAAAAGTCCAGATGTGCACCTGGGATATGGAACTGCATCCAGATCGCTGTCCCCCTTTTCCAAGACTAATTTAAGGCCAGGAACAAGTAAAAATTCCTTTCATCCCTCCTTGGAAGTTTGGACTGGACTTCCCCGAACCTCTTAAGGTGGAACCGGGAAACACGGAGAAGGAAGGAACCAGGACAGGCCAGCGCTGTCTGGAAGGAGGTCGTGAAGTTCTCCGGTTGCCTGCTCAGAGCAGGAATCCACGTTAAAGTGTTCTGGACGAGATGGTTGTCCAGCCATTGCAGAGTCCAACAGAAGAGAAGCAAATCTCTCTCTGGTCTTTTCTCCTCCTAAACGCCATCAGGACCTGCTACCCCGTAGCTTAAATCCATTATTGTGAGACCTGCACTTGGGAACAATGAGAACACCTTCTCATTGTTCCCATCGTCTGCATGGCATCGCTGGGAAAGGGCATCGAACCTCACCCATCTCCTCAGCCAGCCATGCCCACTTCCTCCATCCCCCCCATCACGACTTCTGGTCGACCTTGCTGAAGCTTTCCTGTCTCACAATAGAGCTGGATACCAAGAACATGAACAAATCAATGAAACAGTGTGATGGCCTTGCCTTCCCTCAACTGGGCTGCTCCACTGTAGGTGGGCATGGAACAGGGTGATCTTGACTCTACATGCCCAGATGAGGACCTGCCCGGTTTTAACCCTCTTGGAGAGAGATGAGAGAAAGGCCGGATCTACTGCTTAGTTTCTTCCTCTTCCATGAACCAGCTGCCTTCAGACAGCACCAGATCCATGGAGCAAAAGAGGGTTGGGTTGGCCTGGCCCTTCTCTCTTCCTCAAGCTGGTCTCCTCTCCATGTTGACTTCTTTGCCCCCTACAGATCCTCCAGTTCTTTTCAATGCCACTCTGGGACTTCAGGGGCATCCAGGGGGGATGTCAAAGAAGTCAAGATGATGGCTCTTTTACACATGTGAAAAGGGATGCAGCTTTGATGTTGGCCTCTGTTTTTTTTTACTCTTCCTACGTGGACTCATTTAAAGATGATCAAGCCTGCCTAACTTGCTAAAAAATAAGTAAAATCTGCGGAAATGTAAGAAATTGGCCGGAGAACCAGGTTATTGGGGTTCTCCCCTCTCTCCAACATGACTCCTGTCCTGATGTGCTGTGCTGTGGGCTAACTCTGGTATCTCCAGCCCAACAGCCAATTGTTAGCCTCTGTTACTGCGATCCATGGGAGTTGGTGTCCCAGTGGACTTCATCTTAGGGAGGCCTTTCTAGAATTTCCTGATCTACCATGTGCTCTTAATCTGGGCTGTCTTTAGATGCAGAGCTAGAGAAACACGGCTTAAAGGCTGGCAGCTCTGTTTCTGACTTTAGTTTACCCTTGGACCCCCCTGTTGAGTCTAGACCTTTGGGAAACAACACCCCAACTCAGACAATCTGACCATCTGGAACCAAATAGGTCTCCTGTTACCATCAGCCCCACAGTTTCCCTGCAGCATATGTTGGAAAAAATATGTTGCACAATTAAAACAAGGTCACCCACAGTGAAACTGCTCTATTTTAAGCTGGCTAGGGAATTCTGGGAGTTGACGTCCCCGCATCTTAAAGTTCCAGAAGTTGAGAAACACAAAAGTAGGCAGCTTCTGGCATCTGTAGCTGTCCAGGAATGATTTAGGAGGCAAAAGAAGATTTGGCAGTGATGCAGGATGAACATCACCATAAGATTCCTCTTGGGAGGGTTGGATTTTCCGAAACTGCTCTGGCCGTTTTAGGGTTTTGATCAGATTTCTCTTCCCCAAAGAAAGAAGCCTTATGGCTTGCACAGGGCCCCGACTCACCCACCCCATATCCCCTCTTGGCTTACACAATTTGCAAAAACCCCTTGTGAGTGCCCTCAACTCCCCCGCGCCCCCGGGGAAGGGAGCCAACCCGATCCAAGCCACCGTGGCGGAGAAGCAGCAACATCTGGCATTCCAAAGGCCACGAGCAGAGGCGTCCCGATCAAATTCACTTGCGCCACTCCTTCTGAGGGACAGCTGCATTGGGATTTCTCTGGCCCCATCGGCCACAGCTGCGCATGCACATGGGGTGCAGAAGTGAGAGATGAAGAGGGAGGCAGCCCAGCCATGCCCCCAGGAGAACTGCAGGGGCACCCCCCATTTGGGATACTCACTTCCCCCGGGGAGACTGTCTCGATCGAAAATGCAGAGCTTGTAGCCGTATTCGTTTTCCAAAACGCCCCGAAGGGTCAGCAACACGAAGTCCTCTTCTTCCGTATTCCTGGCGTAGGAGACGTAGATGTCGTACTCCTTACCGTCTGATGGCCACAGGGAAAGAGAGAGAAGCAGACAGATCAGGGGCACCAACTGTCCTTGCCGCCTTCGGACCTTGCTTGACCATGCATTAGGTCTGCATCCTTGGGTTGCAATCGAACCCAGAGCTCTGGACGGACGGCAGAGCAAAATGCGAGGGATGCAAGAGAGACCCAATCCAGGAAGAGCCGGCTTTTTTTAAAAAAAGGAGACTGGGGAGCTCTTGATGCAGTAGGCCTTGACTTTTTTGACCAGTCGCTAGCAACCATTCGAAGTTACGACAAACCTCCCCAGGGGTACCTACAACCAGGTTCTGACGTTCCGAAGGCTGCCCCCTCCCCATGGCCACATAACTGAATGTCAGGTGCTCGGCAACCGACCTGCATTTGCAGTCATTTGCAGCATCTCATGGTCAGGTAACTAACTGTCTTATGATGTTTTTGCTAAAAAACCAGCATTTTACTTCTGGCTTTTGACAAAATTGGCCCACAGTAAACTATTGGTTTGCTTAATGACCAAGAAAGGTCCTAAAATCAGGCTGACCAAGTGTAATGGTCAGGCTGCATTATGGTTGTAAGTCGAGGACTACTTGTAACTCCTAATTTTTAATATCTTTCTGTGTATTAATTAATAAATTTTGCTTTTTTGCATGATCCATTGTAGAATTTAGTGCTGACAATAGATGGCCATCTTGAAAAAGCCAAGCAGGGTTTTTTATGGAGAACCACCAGTAAATCCCACCACTGTAAACCAGACTGGGAAGTTCACACACACACCACACACACACAGACCCCGGAACAAAGCAAACGATTTCCGTATTGTCCCCAAGAAAGTAGCACAAATCTTGACCTGAAGTTTCTGGTTCGTGTCAAATGAAACCTCAATGCTGCCTTCAGGGAGAAGTTAAGAAGGCATCTTATTAATGTCCGACGGAGATATGTGATAACCCCAGAAGCAGCCAGGGCTAATTTGCATGGCAATTAAAATGCAATCAACGTAGCTGGACAAAGGGCGGCAGCAGCCCTCGGCCAGGCAACAATTAACAACTCAGCCAGTACTGGGTCCCCCCGCAGCCCCGGCACTGCTGGTTCGCCTTCCCTGCACTCGCGCAGCTGGGCCCTTAAGCCAGGATCCTGCGACCCCCATTTTGATGAGAAGAAGTCAGGTTCAAGTCCAGCCAGGGCATTCCAGCCAGAGTTAAGCTGACTTCATCTCAGGAGGCCCACCAGGGGTCTCCAGGAAGACCGCCGCCTTGCGTGCACACAGTGAGCACCAAAGAACTGGCCGAAGATGCCAGGTCCCTTCCCTTTCTGGCAATCCCCAGAGGAAAACTCAGTGTAAGGACTGTAGCATGATGCACACGTGCACCCTTGCCACAAGCAAGCAGAGTAATTGGAAAGGCCCTCCTTGCCACGAGCGACAGATGGAAGAAACATCTGCTTCTCACATCCCTCGATGCGGAAAATGTTGCTGGGAGGCTCGCAAGGAAAGGCACCGTCCCCAGCGCAGTGTTTCCCAAGCTTGGCCGCTTGAAGATGAGCGGACTTCAGTTCCCAGAATTTCCCAGCCAGCAGGCTGAAGTCCATCCATCTTCCAGCGGCCAAGCTTGAGAAGTATTGCGCTAGAGGTTAAAATACAGAAGGTCCCAAAGGAAAATGGCAGAAGGGGCAGAGGTTCCGGGTTCAAAGCACATCCAGAACAATGTGAGGATGAGGGGCAATGCATTCAAGGGAAAAGGGAGAGGGAGGAAAGGTTGGAGGCATGAAAAAGAAGAAACAGCCAAGAAGGAAGGGGAAGGGGAAGGGGAGGAGAGTGGTGGTCGGGTAGCAGAGGGGGAGGAATGCAAAGCTCGTGAGGACCCAAGGGAAGATCTGGGGAAACCAAACATTCGAGCAGAGATGTGGGGGCAGAGCCCAGGCATGAGGCGGGGAAGGGAAATCAAGGCCCATGTTGGAGAACCAGGACAGCGAGGAGGAAGTCACAGACAGACCAGAAGCATCGCCTCGGCGGCTCTCGGGGCCAAGAGCCATAGACGGAGAGGGCCAATGGAGGAAGCTCCCTTACCGAGGATGGTTTCGTCGGTCCCAAAGTGAGCGCGGTAGAAGAGGACCATTTCCAGCCAATAGAAGTGGTAAACAACCGTCAGAATGACTACAAGCAGCACGGTGGCCCCCAGACCACAGGCAAGCTCCACGGTGTATCTCAAAACTGGGGCTGTAGGGAGGAGGAGGAGAAATGGTGATGATGTTGGTGGAGGAGGAAGAAGAGAAGGAAAAGAGGAAGAGGACGAGGAGGAGAGAAAATGTGGTTATTTTCAGAACAAAGCCGAAACGCCCGGAGGATGCCCGCTTCTGGATGTTCCAAGCCACCCCAGCTGCACTCGGACTTTGGAAACCGAAGCGGTGCCCCGGAGGAAGCGCTTTCCCCAGCGGTTCCAGGTGGACACGGATGCTTGGGTGGGAGTGGGACACCTGAATGCCAGGCAGGTCTGGCCACCATCCCTGCAGGTGCACGCCACGTGGGGCTGCTCCGTTTGTCTCCTTGCTGGAAGGCCTGCAAGAAGGGGCTCCTTGCTCCCACTTGATTCCACGCACTGCTCAGCTCCTGGGCTGCGCCGGTTTGGGTGCAGCAGCCCGGGGGGTCCTGCTCTGGCGTCCTGCGGGCCGCCCGCTTCCTTGGGTCGGGCCAACCAATCTGGCCCTCCCATGTTCTTAGATTTCCAGACTTGCCTGGCAGTGCACAAAACCCATGAAAAGAAACCGGAGGTTTTTTATCGGAAGCGTGGCCCCAGAACGTGGCCTGGCAGCCCAAAGAGGTTCCGATGCAGGTCCAAAGTTCCCCGGCTGGTGCTCTGCAGACACGGTGGCTGTGGGCTCTCGTGATGCAGGGCCAACACGAAGTGGGAGGCCCGCACTCAGGACGGGCAGGCTAAGCCACTGTGCAGGGGCAAACCCTGGCTGCACCGAGGTCTGAACTCGGCTCCTTCCCTCTCTGGGGAGGCCCTTCTGGCGGAGAAAGCAGGGAACGTCTTTCCTCCCGCTCTGGACATTTGTGGCAGATCCTAGCTGAGCAGAAGTCCCGCAAACAGAGGAAGTGGCCCCCCACCTCCTCCTTCCCTGCACACCCCCAAGCCGAGGGGCTTTCAGAGAGGCCAGAAGTGTTCGGGCTTCCTTACGTTTCATTCTCACAATTGCCTGGACGTGCACAGTGCCTTTGTTGTTCTGGGCGAAGCAAGTGTAATTGCGTCTCAGGTCCTTCTCTGTCACGTGGGGCACAATCAGGCTCTTCTGGATCATCGTCCCTCCGATCGATAAGGGGGTTTCCCTGGAAGAGACCCGGGAGCGAAAGAAAACCGAGGTAGAAGCCTTGCCCACCGGCAAAACACGTCTGCATTCCTCAGCATTCACAACAGCCCCTCGCGCAGCCGTCAGATCTGCCACTTGGGAAGCCCCGAGTCGCGTTCCCCAAGTCTCAGGAAAGACCCTGGTTGAGTGGTGCATGTGCCTGGTGCATGTGCCTCGTCGCAGCAGCCCTCTCTGATATTCTGGCTGAGTAACTCTGGCTAAGCTATCACTCTGGGCGCAAACCGGCTGCGTGGCTCCTGGGGTTTCTCCTTTGAAATGTGCAAACGCCACACAGTTGAAAGCAGAGCAAAGAAATGTAAGATGGTTAGATGGTTCACGCAACGCGGTTCCCCAAGTCTGTTAAAGACCCAGAACTTACATGTCCACACCCTGGATGTGCTTATGGTCAACCCAACAAATGAATCCATGCAGCCACCGGGTGAGGCATGTGATGCAAATTAAATGAGTGAGCGAGTCAGTGAGGGGTTTCTACCTTCCAAAGCTGAATCCCCACAGTTGTGAGCTAATCTGGGCTCAAAGTTGCCCAAGCCAGTGGCTCTAGTGGGTCTGGGCATCAGGCATCTTCCCCACCGTGGCCTCCTCGAGAGGTGCTGCATTGCTATGTGGCTCCCAGTGCCCTCAGCCACAGAGGAGCCCGGATGTTGCAAGCTCCAGCAGAGGCCAGGGCTGCCCCTGCAGAGCATCCCTCGGACTGAAGAAAGAGCCAACCAAATGCCAACTGCAATGGCCTTCCTGGGCTGGAAGTGAAGGAGGTGACCTTCTCTGGCAGGCGGCCTGGGGCCGTGCTGGGGACGGAGGCAAGCGGGCTTGCTCCATGCCCCTTGACCTGGAGCCAACTGCTCCTCCCCAGAGGTGCCAAGAGACTGCAGAAGCCCAACAGTCTCCTTGTCCCATCTCCTTCGGGCATTGGGAATATCACTCCTAGCCAAGGGCAGGGCACGGTTTAGGAGCATGCAACTTCAGATCAGTGGCACTGCCACTCAAGAGGCCTTTCGATCTTTTCTCTGTGCCATGCCTTTTTCAGGGTTTCCTCTACAGCAAAAACCTTGAGAGGTAGGCTGGTCTGGAAGAGAGGGACTGGGGACACAGGAGGGTCTTATCCCACTCACCTTCCGGAGTAGGGACCCTGACTCCCTTCTCCAAGAGATACCCTCCATCTCTATTTTTCCTATCCACCACTGAGAACTTCAGTCTGTCCCTGGAGGAAGGCATGGCATTCCCCTTTTAGCCCACAGGACAGCCCTTGACTCTTACACGTGGGATATGTTGAACCTGAAGTCAGTGACATCGTCTGAGTGCTTTCCATCGATGACCCACCAGACGTCCTGGGGAGAGTCCTTCAGGAACGTAAAGGTGACGTCACATTGGAGAAACAGTTTTTCTCCTAGCATGGGAAACAGCAGGAAGGTTACGCTCACAAGGTCCACATGGAATCGGAACCATCTAAGATGTCCTCATGGACCAGATTGGCATCTCCAAGGAGGTTGGGATTGCCTCATCCATCATTCCCATCCGGCATGTTGCAATTCCCAACCCAGACTTCCCGTTGAGGGAGTCTGCTGTCAACTTCAGCAGCTCCTGTGGATGAAGGTCTTCCTACCCCATCACTCCCAAATTAGGGGTTTTTATTTTTACTCTTTTATTTCAGTTTTTTACTGCAGTCATGTTCATGCATGTCTCAACATTATGCTATGTTCTGAAAGAGAAATTATAATCTGTTTCAGTTATGAGTTCCACAGATTGTGTAATCATTACAGGTAGTCCTCAGTTAATGACCACAAATGAGTTTGGAATTTCCATCGAAAGTCATTGTGATTGTTAAGCAGGTCACCACGTAACCTGACTTGATTTTACAACTATTTTTACGACAAGTTATAAAACAAGTCACTCTGTTCATTAAGCAAACCATATGGTCGTTAAGCAAATCCCAAATGGACAATTTTTCCCATTCTGGCAAAAAAAGAAACCCATTCTGGCTAAAAAAACCCATCACAAATTGTCATGTGACTGGAATACTCCAACCGGATATAAATGTGAGCCGGTTGCCAACTGTCCAAAATCAATCACGTGACTATGGGAGTATGTGTGGAAATGGCAGTCATAACTTTGAGGACAGGTCGTAAATAATTTTTGGGGGGTCCATCATAACTTCAAATGGTTGTTAAGCGATTGGTCGTTAAGCAAGGACTACCTGTATAGCTTTACAGGGGGACTGGAGGATTTCCCTGGCTTCATTCCCTCGACCACCCAGGAGTGCAAGCCAGCAAGAAATATCACCCCCACTCATGGTCATTAAAGGATGGGGGACGGGCTGGATCCACGGGGACAGGGGCTGGGGATGAAGACCTCGGCCACCCTCATGCTTCAAGTGTTCGATGTTTCTCAACACCAGCAACTTCAAGGCGTGTGGATTAAAAGATGCTGGCTGGGCAATGCTGGTGGCCAAACTCTACAAGGCTTAGATATTTTCAAGGCCGAGAACATTGTTCCAGAATGACAGCTCGCCGGGGCAAGGGTGCCCCACCTGGTACTTGTCACTCAAGCTGTCTCTGAGCAGAGTTATGGGCCTTTCCGGAGACGGAAAACCTGGTTCCCAAAGTAAGCAGCTGACAGGAGCTTCGGCCCACTGACTTGCCAGCCAGGTGAACTGTGGATATAGATCCGCGACAGGCAGCTGGTAGATCGGCGTTCAGAGATAGGTCAAGGGGGAAGGAAGATACCTGCTCCCCATATTGTGAACTGTGGGGTCCTTGGAGTTCTCCAGGTTTGATTGTTTTCATGAAACTCGCTAACATCATCAGTGCTACTGATGCTGCATTGATGAGGTTATCTAGTTGGGTAATGAAACGTCTGCAAGGAAGCAACCAAGCTCAGGGAGCACCGAGGATCTCAGAGCAAAAAGCCATTTCCATGTGAAAAATTGTCTCGGCAAAAGCAGCCCCCCAACCTGCCACGCACTCATTTGGGCAGGACCCACCACACATCTGGCAGAGCTGGTTCTTTCAGGCTGTATCTGAGAATGACTTTCCAGATGTGAAGGGCTGTGGCTGGAGCTTTCCAAAGGGGCCTGAATGCTTAGGAAAAGTTTGATGGCCTCCTGCGGCACAGAATATTCCCCAATTCGGAGAAAGCAAACCACAGAAGGTGGCGTGCAGCTACATGAGGCTCACCAGTGGTAGCCACCATGTCAAGGTGTCCTTCGTGTCAATACAGTAGAACGAGCAGATGGGCTGGAGGCCTGCATTTTGCCACCATCGATTCCAGACTGCGGAATCACAACTGGGGCTGTGAAAAGTAAGAACAGCTGGAGCACAGCAGTTGGGAGAGAGATGGAGGAAGGGTCTGTCTGGGAGAAAGCAGCCGCCTAAACCCCCCATACCTCTGTGCGGGACCTGAAGATCTTAGGAAAGACCCACTCCTCCTCTTTGCAATCCAGCTTTATACAGAGGAGGCAGACCTGTGTAGTTAGGACTCTGCATCTGAAGAACTGGTGGGCACAGCTGGATCATTACCTGGTTTGAGTTCATAGGTGATCCGCTTCGTCGGGGAGGTGATCAATGGGGGCGTTGATTTTTCGGGAGATCCTAGTCAAAAAAAACAAAGCCAATGAAGAGGAGCGTGCAGTTCATTTCTTCGCGCGGGCTCAACGCCCGTTCATCCTACAGATCGGCATTTCTCAACAGCAGCAGCCTGAAGATGTGCGGCCTTCAACGCCCAGAACGAGTCCACGCACCTTCAAGCCGCTTTAGGTCCAGGGGTTGAGCAGACCTGGGTCCCGGATGGGTACAAGGATGGGATGCACATCTTTCCATCATTCCGTTTTCTTTTCTGGGGGCATTCATGGCTTTGCCGTAAACCCCCAAAATACGAGTCATTGTATTAATATAATAATAAAACAACTTTATTGGCTCATTTGCACCCAATCTTGGGGGGGAAAGAGAGAGGAGATGAGAAGAAAAACATAGATTGCATCTGAGACGTGGAAGAAAAGTGTGCAAATGTCTCAGACAGATGCCTCTCTAATTCACATGGTTATTTTTAAAAAAAAAAATCTGTTCTGTAAGCATCCATTCAAGGGGGCTGGATCCACACGGCCTGGAGGAGCTTTTTAAAGTGCTGATGTATATATTGCTGCAGGGCACCTTAGCAACAGGCTCCGCATGGATGCAAAACTGCCAGTGCACCCCAGACACAACCAACGGGGTGCTCCAGTTGTGAAGGAGCTGCAGGGCACCAGGTGGGTGAAGCAGGCAGAGGCTTGCATCAAAGGCTTAGCCAAAATCAAATCAGATCAGGATCTGAAGGCAGGGCAAGAGCCACTGGGGTTTACCGGGTGTATCTCGGATTACGCATAACTGTGAAAGGGGGGGCACCCATCAGGATCACGAGGCCCTTGTTGCTTGCCCTCTCTGCTTTTCCCAGATTAAGAGAAAGGCTAGATTCCCTACCCAAAAGTGATTTCCAGCTCGCCCCCTAAGCAAGTGCCAGGCCTGCCCTTGCATCCTTGTACATCACTCCAGCAAATGATACGTGTTGGAACACAACATCTCAAGCTTGCCATAAAGGAAACCGGCAAACTACACACCCAGGAAAGCACAAGAGCTGTTTGCACGCTTTCAGCAATGAGCAAGCACTGGCTGGACTTTCGAGATCCTGACTTACGAGTCACCGGTAGATCCCAGTCTCAACACCCACTTCAGCCAATAAAAGGCAAAGCACGATGCGCTTCGCCGTGTTCCAGTTCTCACGGCACCAGGCGAGAAACCAGGAGACGGTGAGTTCTAGTCTCAGCTTGGCGCGAAAGCTTGCTGGTGGCTTGGCCAATCGCCAGGAGATGGCGAGTTCTGCTCCCGCTGGGTGACTTGGGCCAGTCCCTCCCTCGCAGCGTTGTGGTTTGGTAAAAAGTAAAAATAGGAGGAGGAAGGAGCATCAACGATGTTCACCGCCTTGAGTCATTTATAAAAATAATGAAGGCAGGCTAAAAATAAGTACACACACATTTGTGGAAGGAGAGCCAGTTAAAGAGAAAGACCGAGACCCCGGTCAGGTTGTGGGAACACCTGCCTCTTGCGTGAGGGTTGGTGGGCTCTGGGCTGGAGAGAGGCTGAGGTTGAGCAGGAGCAAGACTGAGTCCCAGGCAGCAGCCCCTCGCCCTCTTTTCTCGCCCCATCTCCCGCTGGCCTCCTCGCCTTTCCCCCTAGACACTCCTTACCTACCACCCTGACTCTCGACGTCCGTGTCAGAGTAAACTCCCGGCCATTCTCCTGGTAACTCGCCACGCAGGTGTAGTCGCCGTTGTATGTCCCCCTGACAATGCCGAAAGTGAGGTTAAGGCCATTTGGGATTCGACCAAAATGTTCGTACGCCATGAGTTTGCAACTCTGGAAGAGGGAGGGAATTGCATACAAGTCGCGCACATGCATCTCGTAAGCAAGGTAGACTTTGGGGTCAACAGTCGACGAGAAAACCAAAGCACTGCACCAGGATCCTGGGATGGCATTCATACAACCAGAGGAACCAGGTCAGGTAAAGACCGAATGGCTGCATTCCAACAAAATGCAAAGCTCGTTTGGATTTAACTCTGATTAGTTTCACGTAGGCTAGCAGGTGGTGGGAAGCTAAGCCAGGTTCAAAAGGTTACACAGTTGTGTAAAAACAAGTTAGTTCGGTTTCCTAGATGTAGACTTTTAAGAGGACATTTAAGAAAACCAGGTTTTCCTTGGCTGCGCTCCATTCTTTCCCTCTGAACGAAATCCTGGATGCCCAGGCAGGATTTTCCAGAAACCAGCAGCAGTTCCGAAACTGGGACCGGCTTGTAGCTCAGCAGAAGCCGCCACTCTCTGAAGGTCAAAGCACCCGTTTTATACATTATGATTTATCAAATTTATGTGCCATATAATTGGTCCCAGTTCTGCCTTGGTACCGTGTGTTAGAAAAACCCAAATGAGGCATCGACTGTACAGGATTTCTTTAAGGCAAGCGTGACCGACTTTGCGATGGGTGGACTTCAACTCCCAGAACTATGCTGGCTGAGGAATTCTGGGAGTTGAAGTCCACCCGTCTCACAGTTGCCAAGTTTGGACCCGCCTGCTTTAAAGGGAAGGGTATGGTTTTGACGTCCTTCCCAGTAAGCCCGCGCACCGCTGGCCAATGAATTTATGACCCGCCCTAGCAGAGACACCCTGCCGTTCGTGCTCCGCTTACCACAACTCAGCCACCTCTATCATGTCGAGGTCGCCAGCTGCAAAGTAACCGAAAGCATCAGCTTCATACATTTCCGAGAACTTTCCTAGCACAGGCAGGATTTCGGAACATCGCACCTTCAGTTCCTAGTTGGGACCAGCCAAAATTTGGGAGCTGCAAATGGAGCCAAGGAGCGGCCTTCCGATACCCCAAATTCCAGCAGGCTGAAAAGCAGTTCTGGCAGCCGAGCGGAGCCGAAGGGTTTCATTTCTGGCAGCCTTCCTTGCGCTGCCGTTGCTGACATTTCGGAGAGAGAAGGGTCAGGGGGGACGTCCCAGGTGGTCCCCCCGGGCACCAGTTGGCCCTGACGACTGGCCAGCATCACCCCGTCACGTCCGCCCCCGTGGGGCCGCTGGGGAGAGAGGCTCCGTGCGGTTCCTGATCGAGGTTTATTCGGCAGAGAAACGCGCTCGCCTGCGCATGTATTTCCGCTGGAGATTCGGTTTCGCTGGGCTAGTAGACGGCCGAGGTGCGGATGCCGCCCTTCGGTCTACTGAGGCACTTCCTCTGCCCTCGCCGGAGGAAGGCGGGCCGGGGGCACCGATCGAAGGACGAGCGGCTGTTCGCACCACCGACCGACCGACCGAGGGGTGGTGGTGCAGGCCGGAGCGTGGCTGCTCCTCAGGGCGGAGGAACGCGTGGGCGCGGGGAGCGGAGGAGCCTTCGGCTATCCTGCTGATAGGTCGCAAAAAGCGTTTGCAAAGTTTCCTTGGAGCGGCGGCTGGGCTTCGATGCCGCTGGAGGCGTTTCGCCTTCTGTCCGGAAGGCTTTCTCAA
>JANHZU010006150.1:34516-46940 GCA_032468055.1 Acrochordus granulatus | reverse complement strand
TTTGGATTAAAGGTGAAACGTCTTCGACTTGAGAAAAATCCAGTCCAGATGCCTGTTTTTTAAACTTTGTTGCAATTAGAATGAATTGTGTCCACTTGGAACTCTTTGTTATAAAATTCCTTTTAACTTTGTTATAAAATTCCTTTTAAATCTATTTTGGCCCAAGTATTGGTCATGATATTCCTTGTGACACATTATGAGAGCAAAAATTGGACATTGAAAAAACAGAATAGGAAGAGAATTGTTACTTTTGAACTTTAGTGTTGAAGAAGATTCCTGGGGACAGGCTAGGGACAGATCTTCATGGAGAACATTTATCTACAGGTAGTCCTCAGCTTATGACCCCTACAAGCTCGGAATTTTGATCATAAGTCATTGTGGTCATAAATCAAGTCACAACGTGACAAAACTCAAATTTATGACTGTTTTTATTCCTGTGATTAGGTAAGCTACCATGATCGTTAAATGAATCATGCATTGTAAATCTTCATTCTGTTTCTCCAATGGGCATTTTTTGCTGAAAAATGGCAAAAAAAAAGTTGCAAAACGCAATCACAGTACTGCAGCATGCCGCAAATGTCAGCCAGTTTGCAAGTGCTCAAAATGCAATCATGTGTCGATGGGGCTGGTGCAGCAGTGGTCACTTCGAAAACAGGTCATAAATTTTTTTGAGTCTGTCATAACTTTGAATGGTCATTCAGCGACCTGTTATAAGTCAAGGACAACACTTGATGGCATGCAATCATTCAAGAACTGACAATAAACATATTTCACACATAGTATACCTTCTTAGACTTAGGTTTACGACTGCTGTAGAGCATGTCGGCCAATCATTTCAATCGTATCTCATTGAACTAGGTTTGTCACTTAAGTCACAGTGGATTTTTTACAGGGTTGGGTTGATAGGGCAACCTTTTTCCTTTCTCAGCTAGGCTTAGAATTGGTAATAGTGGAGTTAAATTGTCCAATCCCTGCTCTGTCTTATTAAATGCTTTCTAGACAGATGTAGCTAAATTGATGCACATAATTAGAATCAGATAGCACTGCTCTTTTTGTTGGATGTTTTGTGAGAAAGTGGAGGACAAACACATAACAGTCTCTAATGCTGCTGCTGCTGCTTTATTCTCTAACACACACACAAATAAATATTTGTTTTGGTAAGCTGTGAGTTTTACTAGAGCAAAACACCAGAAAATTAAAATAAAGATTCCTTTGGAACCCTGGCATTTGAAAATGTAGAGAAGGCTGACAAATTAACAGCAAAGCATCCTGAGCAAACTTTTCATTAAGGATTTCAATCGCTTTATTTGCATTGACTCCATTTTCTGGCTTATCCATGGAGCGATTCCTTACGATGTGACGCTCTCTGTATGTAACTTTGGGTAGAAACACTGAAGAGGAAGGTTCGAAATGTTGTCCCTCCTTTAACAAATTGCAGATGTGCTTTTGGGGTCATGCGGAGTGGCCCAGCGGTTAAGATGCTGGGCCTGTCGGCTGTTCGAGAGCCAAGCGCCCACCCATGCAATGGGGTGAGCTCCCATTACTTGCTCCAGCCCCTGCCAACCCAGCAGTTCGAAAGCATACAAAAATGCGAGTAGATAAATAGGTGCCACCTTTGGTGGGAAGGTAACAGCATTCCATGTGCCTTGCTATGTAGTCATGCCAGCCACATGACCAAGGAAGCACCTCTGGACAACGCTGCTCCCTCGTCTGTGGATTGAAGATGAGCATCGCCCTCTAGACCAGCCCACAACTGGCAGGGGAAAATCTTTATCTTTCAGAGGTTTCAAGAGAGAAGGCTTCAACAAATGTTTAAATCGAACTGCCCCCAAAGTGTCTCAGCAAAAGAATAGAACTGCTGCTTCTAAGTGACAGTGTGAAGCACATAAAAAAGAAGCAGCTGTGCATGTCCAAAGTCACTGCCTTCAAAGCTAGCTGTCTTCAAAGCAGATCAGCCCTTCCTCAAGGTTTCTAATTAAAGTTGCCACCTCCGTGAAGTGGCTCGCGAAGCAGAGAACAAACCTTCTGCAGTGCAAAGCATCACATCCAGCTCAGTGTCCCTGCTTTGCAGCCTTCAGTATTTTTCATTAAATTTCAGAATTGAATAAAAAATCTTAGAAGTCATCTAGTCCAATTTCTACTTAATTACCTACTGAAAGATTTAATTACTTGCTGAGTTGGGTTGTTTTCCTGCAGATGTTTCATGACCCAACTAGGTAACATCATCAATGAAAGAAGGGAGTCAGGTTTTCTCTCTGTTTATTATACAGTAGTCAATGCCTGGGGAGGGGGAGTGTTCTTGGTGCTCCTTTGTAATTTTTGTCTGTCTGTTTGTCAAAGTCAGTGGTTCCTTGATTAGGGTATTGTGTATTGCTTGATCGTTCTCTAGTATAAATTATGGTGCTATTTCGGCTGATCGGAGTGTTGATTGCTGACAAGGAGATGCTTTGAATTTCGTTTCCTTTCTAGCTTTTTTATTGCCTCTTTTGGATAGTTGGTGCATGTGTCACCCAGCCGGCTTTCATGCCAAAGGCAGGTCTAGAACTCCCCATCCCCTGGTGATTGGCTCAAAGTCATCCAAACAGTCATCAAGCCAAAGTGGGACTAGAACTCCCTGTCCCCTGGCGATTGGCCCAAAGTCATCCAGTTGGCTTTCATGCCTAAGGCAGGACTAGAACTCACCATCTCCTGGTGATTGGCCCAAAGTCATCCAAACAGTCATCATGCCACAGTGGGACTAGAACTCTCTGCCCCCTGGCGATTGTCCCAAAGTCATCCAGTTGGCTTTCATGCCTAAGGCAGGACTAGAACACCCCGTCTCCTGGTGATTGGCCAAAAGTCATCCAAACAGTCATCATGCCACAGTGGGACTAGAACTCCCTGTCCCCTGGCGATTGGCCCAAAGTCACCCAGTTGGCTTTCATGCCTAAGACGGGACTAGAACTCCCCGTCTCCTGGCGATTGGCCCAAAGGTGGGATGAGAACTCACCGTCCCCTAGTGTTTAGCCTGGTGCCTTTACTATTGAACCAAGCTGGATTTGAATTTCATTCGTTATTTTCCATATCCATTTTAATACTTTGTCAATTTCTGTTTTTTTAAGCAAAGCTAAATTAAAAATACCCCTCCGTGTCCCCTCCCTGCAGAATTAAATCTGTAACTCCATCACTGAATTTACCTTGGGATCCCGATGCCAACAACGTTGAAGCTCAGTAAGCCAGTTTGATGCATTGCCCAACCATCTACCAGAGCATAAACTGGATCTGAGTTTCTAACCTGCGTTCAAACCCACACACAATTCAGCATGGAGTGATGTTCTCTCTCAGCAATTAAATTTAATCTGAAGGCTTAAACAGCAAAGGAGCCTCTGGTTCTGTTGCCAAGGTTGCACTGGAGTCGTCTCACTCATAAAAAGCGTGAGATCATTAGTGTTTCAATTAAATGGCCTATTGTTGCTCTCAAACACTCCAGCAAAGATGATTATTGTCTTCTGTGCTTCATATTTGCTTCCTTACATGTCTTTGGGAGCACCAATCATTCGAGGTGAAGTGGAAATCAATGTAAAATATGTTGAATAGGCCTCTCTTCATTTCCTAATTTTAATTACTGCTCTGGGACTTGCTATTCATGTTTCTTTCAGAAAAAGAAGTCCACAAAGGCTTGCAACTGCTCTGCTTTTATGAACCTAGTTCCAGCTGTCAAACGTTGCTATGAATAATTCAGTTCCAGCTTTCAGAAGCTTTGGTCATCTTATGAATCCTTTTCGGTGATCCGCTAGAAATTGTCAGAAGGAGGTTGCTTGTAACATCCCGAGCATGGACGTGACGTTAGTGACTTCTTTTTTTTTTTTCAAAAGACTCCTAAAACAAAGTTCTCAGGATTATACAAAGAGTACATGACCATACAGGAGCCTGCCCATCACAGTTGCAATCATGATGGACGTAGATCAGGTCATTCACACGACCAACGACCAACCTGATTTCATCACTTTTTTGGGAGCGGTTATTAAGCAAGCAAATTACCAGTGGCTTTGCAGAAAACCAGAAGTTTTTTGGCAAACCCCTTGTAAAATGTGGTGATGTGACCACAGGATGCTGCAAGTTGACATGAAGGTAAGTCAGCTGCTCAGCACCCAACAAGCGGCCACTTGACAAGTGCCCGATATGTGCCCCATGCATGACTGCTGGGGGGGGCATCTGTTACAACTTTAGAACTAGGTTGTAAATGCCTCCAGGGAGGTCCGTTGTAACTTCAGTCAGTCACTAAGCAACCAGTCGTTAGTCCAAGACTACCAATAGTTGTGAATGCATCAACATTAAAAAGAAGAACACGGTGATCAGCTGGCTGGTGAAAATCTCCTCCCTAGGAGATGCGGAACAAATTGTCAGCTTCTGACTTCTTTTCATTGCTTTCCTTTCATGTCCTGAAATCCATCACCTGACTATTTTGTGACACATGATTAAGTAATTTATCATGTAGGCTATTCTGTGGATTGCCTGGCACAGGTTGTGACAACATCCCCACAAATGATAGGTTAAAGAGTTGCAATCAGTTGGCTCTAATTTAACTTGCAGCACCGCCATTATTTGGGTTAGTTGTGCCCACCACGGACCTTTAACAGAGTTGATGTCGAGAAATAATATTAATTTATTATTTTAATATTTAAAAGTGTCATATTTCCAGGTCACCCACAGATAATCTGTTGGGTGTCCACCAACCTACCCAAAGAATGAATGGTGGTGCTAAAGTCAAAAACAGGCATGTCCAAACTTGGCAACTTTAATATCTGTGGACTTCAACTCCCAGAATTCCAGTCAATTCTTCTGAGAGTTGAAATCCACACATCTTAAAGTTGTCAAGGTTGGACACTCCTGATGTAAATGAATGGAGAAACTTTATTTTTCTGATAGGCCCCCTTTTTCAGCTCTTTTTGACATCTCTACTCTATTTTTTCTTCCAAACACCAAGATCACAGTAAAACAAGAAGAATCTGGAAATAAATTGAGGTCCCCATAGTTGTCTATCTCTGCACAGTACAAGATACTTATTGCATGTAAAGAGCATACAAAGCATCCAGGAGGGGTGCTTTAATGTGTGTGGATGTGAGCCAGACAATCTTTCTCTAAGCATTGAAGCAGGTGGTGGGTCCTTTGCTAGCTCGGCTGGCTGCTTCCAAGAGTCTCCCCAGGCGGCTGCTTAAGCAAGGTCACCATCAGAGAAGGTATCTGCTAGGACCTCCAGCGAAACAAAACAGCTGGTAAGGGCAGTTAGCAGAGAGGCCAAACTCATTATGAAGCACAAGTGGAATCAATCTGGTTTGAGGGATATATGCCAGTTCTAGGGCAACTTCTTACCAAAAGGCTGAGCAGAATTTTCATGAACGTCTCTTAGGTCATGATTTGTTAAAGGTAAAGGTATTTATTCTGATAAATACATACAGACATACATAGATAAATAAATAAATAAGTAAATAAAGGTTTTCCCTGCCAGTCATGTCTGACTCTAGGGGGTGGTACTCAACTCCATTTCATAGCCAAAGAGCCAGCCAGCATTGTCTGTAGACGCTTCCATGGTCATGTGGCCCACGTGACTATACACCAAGGCACATGGAACGCTGTTACCTTCCCACCAATTTAGGAGGTGCCTATTTATCTACTTGCATGTTTGCTAGGTTGGCAGATGCTGGGGCAAATGATTGGAGCTCACCCTGTTCCACACTGCCTGAGTCTTGAATTTGGGCTGATGACCTTCTGGCCAACAAGCCCTGCATCTTAACCACTTGGCCTCCACGGACATAAGCATCCATAAATCATCTGATTTGCATGACTGTTCAGTTACTTCCCTACCTCTCCAATATGCAGATGGAAAGTCCCCTTGCATATTTACTGTATAAGGGAAGGGGAGGACGATGCTTTCCTAAAGGAATGAAAAAATTACGTTCATAGAACAGAGTGCATATACAGGTTGTCCTCAACTTATGAGTAAAATTGAGTTTGAGAATTATTATTCTCAATTATGTTTGAGAATCAAGTTTGTCATATGATGACCTGCTTTATGACTGTCATGATCTATGCCAGTCATAAAGCAGGTCATCATATGACAAACTTGATTTTAATCACCTTCTTTGCACCATTGTTAAGCAAATACCAAATACCATGAAGTGAACACAGTTTTTGCCATGGGCCAATTTTTGTCAGAAAGCAGAAGTACACACTGATTTATTCTATGTATGTATGCATTTATTTAATTTAACAAATAAACTCTATTAAATTTATTAAACTCTAGGTGGTTTCCAGCAAAACTGTTGTAAATCAGTCATTTGACTGTGGAGCGCTGCAAACGCCGTAAATGTGGGCCAGTTGCCAAGAGCCCAAAAATGCAATCATGTGACCATGAGGGGGGGTATCAATGTTGTAACTTCAAAGCTGGGTCATACGTAGCTTTGGTGGGGTCTGTGGTAATTTCAAACAGTCGCTAACAACTGGTCATAAGTCAAGGACACGCTGTACCAGCCAACCAATGCCAGTGTTCCCTTACCAGCTTCCTTTCTTCCCAGGCATTCAACATACCACTTTATCTGATCAGCCCTTGCTGGAATCTTTTTGGGTTCTTCCCCCAGAAGATTCTCCCCCTTAAAGATTTCACATATATGTGCTTCTGTATGAATCAACACTTCTCCAAGGCTGCTCCTATGGGTCTATTGTGACTAAATGATGCCATTTTAGATGCATAAAGAAAAGCATTCAGAAAATGAAATCCTACAGATTGGCTTAGGGGTGTTGAACATTCTCCTAGTTCAGGTCTCCTTAAGTTTATATGCATGGTTTTATGCGCATAGGATCCCTTCATATTAATACTCTGGCATGAAAGCACTGTCTAGGCAAGCTGATGCAGATACAGTGGAACCTCACAAGACGAGATTTTCACAAGACGAGCAAAACTAAAAGTAAATTTATTCCTCGAGACAAGCAGCGACTCACAAGACAAGCAAACTTCGCGCGATGTCTTACGCGTCATCAGTCACATGCTCTGTATTTCCCGTCCAGGCAGCAACCCCGCACGAGAGTTCTGCCAACGCTGCCACGTGGTTTACTCCATTACTGTCTGTGGGCTGTACTGTGAGACGTTGCTGAGGGAAAAGGGAAAAGGCCCTTTTGCCTCGGGCGGTGATGGCAGCGGATCCTCCTTGTTAATCAGTTAATCATCGTTACTTGTTTTAGGACATAAAATTCCATTGAAAATTATTTTTTGTGAATATTTTGGGGGGGCGTGGAACGGATTGTCTGATCCCCTCATAGTACGGAGGCAGGTTAAGACACGAAACATTTCCAAACCACCCACAAAAGACCCCTGGAAAGGCATTGCTGAGGGAAAAGGCAGTTTTGCCTCAGCAGTGGATCCTCCGAGCCAGCAGGTGGCGCCGGACAGCAGCCGGCCGAGCAGCAGCCGAGGCCAGAATCCGCCTCGAAGCAGATCCATAAGTGCTGGTTCATTTGCTCTATTTCTGCTTTATATTGTGCGTTAATCGTTGTTACTTGTTTCAGATGTTAGGGACAAGCATTTCTGCATAAAATTCCATTGAAAATGATTCTTTGATGAATATTTTTGGGGGGTGGAACGGGTCGCCCGACTTTCCATTCTTCCCTATGGGAAACCTCGTTTCGCTTTAAGAGCATTTTGCGCTAAGAGCGTTCTTCCGGAACGGATTAGTCTCGTCTTGCGAGGTTGCACTGTATGCACATATCAAGAAATAGCACGATATTATAGCTTTGACATGCACAACTAAATCAGTCAATCAGCCAATCAACCAATCAATTCATCTCTTACTCAATCACTCCAACAATCACTCCAACAATAAATAGATGAAGTAGTGGTCAAACAGTAACCTAGATTAGGCAGTAGTCAAACAGAATCCTGTAATGGTTTGGTTTAACTGAAGAACTGTATTTCTAAAACTTTTTAGGATGTTGATAAAATTGTAGAATAATGCTCTGCTTTCATATGCATGTACAGCAGGTGGTATGATGTGATTATTTTTTTTTCCTTGCTGCAATAGCAGCTACCAGCAGGAAACTCCATTTGGGAAATAAGACAAAATATGTATATTGGGAAAGCAAATGGATTAAATTCATCTGAATGGAAGGAAATTGCAAAGGTTTGGCCAATTTGTCAAAGCTAAACAATCTTTGGAAGGTTTTGAGCCTTCGTTGTACAAGAAAAGAATGTAACAGATCTAAGTCTGCTAAATCATTTAAAGTTATTTTAAAAAATAATAAACCAGTAAATAAAATAATGCATCTTTTGGGATTTAATTTGCCAAGAGTTGTGTAGCACTAGAATTTGTATAAAATCCTTGTTTTTCAGAGCTTAGTTGCTTACTTGTAGACATTTCATTATCCAGCCAGATAACATAATCAATGGAAGTGAGTGTGGGGTTTCTTCTCTGTTTATATACATCAAAACACATCAGAAACAACAAACAGTCTATTGCAACCATGTGCATCACTGTAGTACATAAAGGAACTAAAGCCCTCCAAAACAACAGCCCCAGCAGCCCAAGAAGAAAAAAACAGGAGTTGTCTACAACATGCAGTGTAGAGCACGTCCGTGACTACCAATCAGCATCCAGAAGACAGTGAAGCTCCTTAATCTCACAACACATGGGCAGACTCAACCACAATTTCAACTGGGAAAGTGTGAGCATCTTAAACCAACCCAAATCCCCCCCCCAAAAATGCTACAAAATTCTTGGAAGCTCGGCATTCAGACAAATGGGCATCAATCACTACACGCCTTGAAACAGATCGTATTCAAATGAGACAATTAAAAAAGCCCAGAAGGAAACAACAACAACAAACCCAGAAGACATCCTCCCCAGCAGCCAAGACCCAGATAACACCCAACACCCATTTATTTGTACACCGATCAGAGTCCCTCTGTCAGGGAGATGAGTGCTTTCCAAATACAAATAAATAAATAAGCAAGCAGGGATTAGCACCAGACAAACAAACAAGCAGAAAACAATAGAATCAAAGATTACCTAGGAGAAAACCACACCCCCACCAACACTGGCAGATGAGCTACCGTATATAAAGCGAGAGCGAACCCCACTTCCTTCTAGCACTGAAGACGTTACCTAGTCGGGTAATGAAATGTCTGCAGAGAGATCCAAGGACACCGCAGTTCACCCCTGAGCTGCACACAATCTCTTCTGCTTGAGCTTCTGTGGTGCTTGTCCCATCAATAAGACCCAAGTGAGCATTATTCAGAAAAATCTAAACTGATGTACCCCTGAGACCATCTATTGAGCTTGATTGCAAAATAAAGACTCTCTTCTTGCTTCAATCGTGGTAGCCCTGCATAGGTTCACTGTTATATTCTTCCAAACTTGGCCATTGCTCACCTGCTGTTTAACGCTATTAAGAAGCAGCCATATCACTTGTGTGTGCTAGGAACACACCGGGTGTTTCCAACAAAAACACTAGTTGCGGATGTGCCGATCTCGGAGCGAGCAGAAACCCCCAAGATAACAGAGAATATCTGATAACACACAACCCTTCACCGCAGGAGCTTTGCATTGACCAAGAATTCAGAATGAGTTGCAGACCCAGCTAATCTCCTAATGTCAGCACTGTCTGGGAGCTGAGTCAGTTTCTCCCTGGCGCAGCTACAACACATTTAACATTTGCTTCCAGCGCTGTGCAGAGCTGCACTCAGTCTGTTCTTCTCAGGATGGGAATTTTACTTCGTCCCCACCCCAGCTTTCTCTCTTCCCTTGGTCCTAGCCCCTATAGGGGTTCCCCCCCCCACTTTTTGAGCTCAGCGAAGCGAAGACAATCGTAGAATGGGTTTCAAAGCAAAATTCTGCAGTGTAACTAACAAGTGGTGCTTTCCAAAGATTGTAGTTGCCAAGATTCATGCTGGCTGGACACGCTGGTAATTGTTAATTTCAGCACAGCAAGAAGAATCAGGGAAACGAAGCTTGTCTTAAGTGACGGTTATGGTGACCTCTGCTCATGAGAAGGAATGGCTGGGACAACCCGGCAATCCGATTCTATCCATTATCCCCTTAAAATGCTTTCAGGGTGAGTCTTGGAGAGGCCAATCAAGTTCTATAGCTGATTTAGAAGAAGAAGAAGCAGCAGCTTGTGGATCAACACTAGTTGTGGACCAGCACACGTGGTTTCAGAAAACATGTCATTTTCTTCATGTTTTTCACCCCAAAATTTCTGATGCATTTTATGTTTTCCATTTCCCACTTTCACAGTTTGCCTTTATGCTAAAACTAGGTGTTATAACTGTGAATCTAATTGCATCTCTGCTGTCACGCATAACTCCAAAATGTGTATCCCCCCCGCAAATTGCTTACGTTTTTAATTGATTATTCTAAGACGGCAGGTCACTGCTACAAAACTGATTGACATTGTTGTCAACTGTTGAGCGGGATGGTTACTCTGCTGAAATTGGCAATAAACTGGCAATAAAGAGGCCTTGTGGGAATTTCTTCGTAGAAAATGTGGGGTTTTTCGACTAAAAATAGTGCTTCCTCCAATCCAATTTCTGATTCACAGAAGTATGTTATTTTAACCTTAAGAGCTTGGGGAAAATGTCAAGGGTTGCAGACATGTAAAGAATGTGCAAGAAAACTACAGACTTTCATAAGAGGGTTGGGGCTGGGCATAGCATTAAGTAGAGAGAGAATGCAAAGAAGAGAAAATTAATTTATTTCTATGCTGATGCAGGCAAAACTACTGACATTCTTTTTCAGTAACCTTTTATAGCCACTAAGTCATAGTCATCCTGGGCCTTGTGCAAACAAATTGAAAACAATCATTTAAAAATATATATCAAAACAGCAGAAGACTTTGGCAGCTGAAGACACCAAATCATGAAGACATGCTTCTAAGTTTTCAGAGATCTTAAGTCCATAAAGTTTTCCTGGCAGATTAAGGTTCTTCATAAACAGCCTGTGGGAGAAGGAAAGGCAGAGACAGGGGTGAAGAGGGGAATGAGCTTTGATCACTACGCATGCACAAATGCCAAAGGTCCAACTCCTCGTGAGGACCATTGGTCTTATCTTGAGAATGCAAGTGTTCAGCAGGCAATTGGAGAAATTTTTGTAACTTTAAAACAGCAATAAATTTGTTAGATAAAACTGCATTTTCTAAGCCTGTTTCCTTGCACTCAGCATAGCCTTTGGAAAATGCAAAAGCTACTTCAGTTATCAGTTATGCATATATTTGGAGTCAGCGTGCATGGGTTGTGCATTTGGAAAGGAAAAAAAAATCTTGGTCCTTTTTTTTCCACGTACCTCATTGCTTCTTTTGTGGGAGGCTGGCTTTTAAAAGACTTCAACGTTCCCTTCTAAACCTATCTCAGAAATATGTTGCAGTCGAGTTGATAATCATGTGCCTCTGAGGGCTATAATAAATATTTAAGTGGGCTTATGTATTAAGTAGTTTTGCCAAAGGGTAGAGTTCCATCTGCTGTTTCCTTTCTCATCCAAGAAAGCAGAAAAGAAGTAACAGCACCATATTATTTGCACCTGCTTTGTATCAGGAGGCAATGAAAAAATAATATTGACTTAAGATCCCAGGAATTTCATTAGACTGTGCATCCACAGACTGAATTTGGCACCCAAAAATCCATGTAATTATCTTCCAACATTTTTATTAACAAGATATTTTATTTTACTGAATTTAAATAAACATGCAAGTGGTTGGTGAGTACATTATAATTAGAGATTACAGACTAATTGAGGTATTCTCTGTGCATGGAGATTATGTAGTAATTATATAGGAGACTATTATGGAAAAGGGGACAGGGGGAGCTAGCTAGGGCTATAAAGTGCATTTACTCTCCAAATGAGAAGTAGATGCCATTTGCTTTTCTGATTGTCTTAACCATATGAAATAAGGTTATCTGCTAAATAAAGAATAAATATGACTGTGTGTGTTTGCTACATGGATTGCTTAATAAAATGCAAAGAATGCTGACATGTGTTGCATCGTTGAAGTTGAAAACTCTCTGCTGATGCTATGAAAATGTACATGGGAAATAATTAATTTGACACTCTGTCCTGACTTATTTAGAGTATCCATGGATCAGACAATATTAGAGAAAAATACACATGACGTTGTTAAAAAATGGTTCTATAGCTGGGCCTTCCTTAAGATTAATTTTGAATGGTGAGGTCAAAAAAGACCAAAGTGAGGTCTTATTTTTAGGCTTGATAGGCCACATAGGAATCTGCTTCTTATCCTGGACTATATGGAAGCCACAACAGGTGACAACACAGTATTGCTGCTCTTGGTTTGTACTACTAGGAAATCTTATGGCTATAGACTAGACTTTTGTTGTTCAGTCGCGCAGTCGTGTCCGACTCTTCGCGACCCCATGGACTACATTACGCCAGGCCTCCCTGTC
>JANHZU010006150.1:16599-30878 GCA_032468055.1 Acrochordus granulatus | reverse complement strand
GGGATCCAATGAACCGGACAAGATTTTCCAGCAAATAAGTGGCCAAGGTGCCTCTCTTTGCATGCGTCAGATGTTCAGAATTTGCCATCCAAATCACAGATTAGGTGTACTAGAACTCTTTCTTCATCCAAGATAAAACCCTGAACGGTTTCTAGAGTCTAAAAACAAGGAGAAGCACATGTCCTCCTAGGGGCAAAGAAGAGAACTATGGATAGATTCAATAGTTGTGAAAGCATGCAACACTTTTCCAGCATTGGCTGGAGAAAAAGAGTAAAACAGAACTGGACCTTTGATTGTCCTCCCCAAGGAACTAAATAATTGATTAAATAACTGGAGGAAATTACAACGTCGGGGGCAAATCTCCAAATTGAACTGGTGAACCTCTATAGGGCTGCTTAATTTCTGTACTCTACATGCTAGTAAAATAAGCAAGGGTTAGCCAAGCAATTTCCTATTTGAAATAACACCTGTGAAAAACTCACCTTTTTCTCAGCCTGGTCTTAGAATTCAAGACTCAAATGGAAGATATATATTTTCTTGTTTCCGTGATTCACAAAGTGCCTTTTTGGAATGAATTGCATTGCAGGATGTGATGGATCAGATTTGTACCATCGTTCAATGGAGACCATTTCTGTTTATTAAATGATTATCATCCGGAAGTTACAAACAGCAACCTGGAAAACCACAAGTCTATCTTTCTGTCCACAGGAGAGTTAACCTAGACCCTTAAAAGCATTTTTGAAAGGAATGCAACATCTCCATTTGTATGGGGGGGAAATACCAGCTGGACAGCATTTAAGCAGAATGGACAAGATGAACCTCACCATAAAAATGAGTTTTTGATCTGGAGAGGTACAAAGTAAGTGTGTAAGGATAGCCCTGCTGGATCAAGCCCAAGGCTCATCTTAATGGACCATTTTGTGTCTCATAGAAGCAAGAAAATGACATCAGGATGCCCCTTGTCCACTGTTGTCCCCATGAAATTGGAATTTGGGGTCATAGTGTCCTCACTTCAGAGGTCTTCAGGATCAATTAAAGAACCTGTCCTTCAGGAATTGGTCCAACCCTCTTTTAAAAGCATCCAAACTAGCGGTGGGGCAATCAATTCTAGCCTTTTTTTGCAGAACCTGGCTGCGTTCATTGGAATGATGAAATCAGTATCGGGCCATTATGATGCCATCTCTGCCCCTTTTGTATTTTGTGCAATGTCACGTGTCATGTCCACAAAAGAGGTGGAGCTTGTGGTACAAGGCTTCTTTTTTCATTTATTTTCTTGATGAAAATAAGATGAAGATGTGTAGAACTTGTTTGCTTTTGTGGAACAATTGGCGAAGCAAAGGAATATTTTAACTCCAAACTTTTCAAACTGATTTGTTGAAAGTTCTCTTGGGCAGGTGCATGAAACTTGAGTTCTATAGGCGATTCTTGGAGATTCTCTGGCAGAAGCCAATTTGAGAATTGTTGATGAAAGATTTTTCCAAACTGGTATTTTCTGTCATGTTAACAAGAAAAAATTGTCTGAATCCATTTTACAGACAGGATAGGTAAGACTCTGTTTTTTCCTTGACAATATCTTCAGAAACCTTGTCCTGGTGAATTTCATCAAGTCTAAAACAATAAATAATATTTTAATATGTTAAAAAATAATAAGATTTTAGCAGTTGTAGCTGACTTTTGGCTATCAATATTTCAATTATACCATAACGAGAAGTGATGATGTCATCGTATTTATCTCTTGACATCTCTTGAAGTTTCACCTTTTACTTTGTGAAAAGGTTCAAATAAATCAGCCAAATCATAATTTCTCATCTGAAGCTCTTATGTCTGAAAGCTCCAAACTTTGGGGGTTGTTCGAGAGAATCATACAACAGTACAACTGAAAAGAACGACAGTAATAAATTAATCCAGCCCACTGCAGTTTGCAGGAAAATCCATTAAATCATCCCCAAGAGTTGGCTATCCAGCTACTTCTTCAAAAACCTCAAGATTTTTTTTTCTATACATATAGGGAGACTGTTCCATCATAGTATAGATCTGACAGAAAGGAAAATGGGCCACCTAAAGAAAAAGGATCCCAACAACTCTCTGCCTATTCACATCTCCTGTTTTCCATTTATGTTTAGCTACAAAGAATAAATCAAATTTTCCTTCACCGGTCAATTCGTCAAAGCTAATTATAAAAGGTAATGTTTGATCTTTCCAAAACAGCTCAGTTAAATCTCAGTTTGGAATTTGGCAGTACAATTGAACCAAGACATTTTCTGGGATTTCTTCTCAATGTCCTATTCAATTTAAAAAAAAAGCAACACTCAGAGTACAAAACTTCTTAAAGTTGTATGAGGTTTTCTTCCCTGTACAACTGGAATAGTTGTGTTGTTTCCCCAGCTGCCACCACATTCTTGCAGATTCCTGATCAAATCAGGTGAAGTATTGTATGTATGCATCAGGAATTAAGCTTTGCAGGAAAAAAAAACCCTCCAAAATGATGTATTTATATGATTGTGGCTCAGCATGGACAAAACAGTCGACTGCCATGGCTCACTATCTAAAAACAAAAAGAAGCTGGATTCTATTCTTTATCACACAAATGAATTTCTCTTTGTTAGAAGTCTTACCAAACTTTTTTTTTTTTAATTTGCTACCATATTAACATACCTAAGGAGGAGAAACACCACAAATTAGTTGTCATGAGTTCACTTTTGCCTTTAACATGGAATGGCTATTAGGGTGAGTTTGACAAATCTGTCAGTTCCGCCTGTTTTTTCTCACTTTATGTCTTTCTCTCTTGGTTGGGAAAATACTCAACAAAATTTGATACCACCCAGATTCAGTAGATGGTATCATTTCAAAGAGAGGGAATGCTGTTATTTGTACGTAAATATACCTCTCTACTTGCCATCAGGCCACTTCAGATCAGAAACAAAATGCGTCAGTCTTATTTCAACGTGAAGAATATTGGCTGGTTCTTTCACAATGGCATTCACATTCACAATGGACATTTTTTACCTTGAAGTGAGTCCTATAATGGTCTAGACAGGCAACAAGAGTGCAGAGAATGTGAACATTTAAGCGTCTTCATGCAAAGATCCTTGGGTACCTGAAACAAGGTAAGCTAAAATTGAATAAATCGTGAGAAAACCATTCACAGCTTATGGTGCTGCTGAATCCAATTAGAACTGAAGATACGGGTAATTTTTGATTTACGACCATTATTGAGCCTGGAATTACAGTGGTAGGTTGGTGTAGTTGTTAAGCAACTCACCACATGACCATGGCAATTCTACATTCTTTTTTTCAGCAGTTGTTAAGTGAATGCTGCGGTCATTAAGCAAATGACCACACTCTGTTTAATTTAATTAATAAATTTAATTTAGTTTAATTTAATTAATAAATAAATCGCGGTCATTAAGCAAATCTGTCCATCTATCCATTTTTATCCAATGGATGTTTTTGGTTGGAAACCAGAAATAAACCAATTAAAATATGCCAACAATCATGATCACATGACTGTAGGATGCTGCAAATGGCCATAAATGCAAGCCAGTTGGCCAGCACCCAAAATGTGGTCATATGACTGCTGGGGGGCAGTCAGAACTTTGAAACTGGGTCATAAGTACCTTTATGGGGCATCTGTCGTAACGTCAAATGGTCACTAAGTTGTTAAGCAAAGTCTACCTGGGCAGTCTTTTAAGAGCTTGGTCGTACTTCAGTTCCCAGCATTCTCAGCAATGGCACAACTAGCTTGGAATTCTGGGAGTCGTAGTCCACATATCTAAGAAATGCCCAGTTGGCAAAAGTTAAACTATTAACTTTTTTTAACGATGGGAACCAAGTCAACGCAGGAGAGCGACCGGTGCCTGGACATCTCCACCATACTCCAAATGACCGCTGGAGAGGCGAACAAGACAGATTCTAATTTATCACCGGCTCCCAGATCTGTGGCAAAGCGATGGATTTTAACTATTCTTCTCCATTTCCACAATACCCAGAGGAGTGTATAAATTATCCAATCATCTAAGTGAATGATTTATGACTCCCTTTTGGCTCTGAGAGAAGATTTTTCTGGCTTCATTCATCTTCCTGGGTATAATTGGAAGTAAAATTAAAAATACTTTGCTTTTCAATTCGTTGGAATGAACTCAGCCTGGGCTTTAGCGGCGGCTATCCATTACGGCCGCGATGGGATCTTTCTTTTTCTCATTTTTCCCCTTTTCTCTTTAAAGGCATGGACACAGATGGTTACCTCCCCCAACAGCCACAGGTTGTTAACTCCTGCAAGAAGGAAATGTCATTTCTGGGTGCTTTGATTTGGAAAATGCATGGGCATTCAGGGTGAGAGTTCTGCAAGAAGGAATTGTATGGAAGGGTGAGGCTTAAAAGGAAAACTGAACCTCATAATTTATTTCTGCAAAAACTAGGGTACACGCCACTCGTTTGAGGACTTTGGGGGGATTGGCCCAAATCAGCAGTCATACAGGACAACTCCAGCAAAGGCTTAATACCATGGGGAAAAAAAAGAATTCTCAAAGAACATATAAAATCCTAGCTTTATCTTCAGGGATGATGGGGCCCCTAATCCTAACACTTCCTTCTCCCCCAAATCACTTAAGATGCATTAAGGACCAGGACAAACACACAACATGCTCAAAATACAGGTGCTGTAAAGTGTGTCACAAATCCCTTCTATTTAAGGTCCAGTAATTGCTATTTCCACTATTATTAGAGGAGATATATGAGGCTTTGCAGAAAGGGCACCACTTATATTGGTGTTTCTCAAATTCAGCAATGTTAAGATGCATGGATTTCAACTCCCAGAATTCCTAGGCAGCATGCTGGCTGGGGAATCCTGGGAAATGATGCACATTCATCTTAATGTTGCCAAGGTTCAGAAACTACTCCTTCTTCTGGCTGCTCCCCTCAGGGGTCGCCACAGCAAATCTTCCGTTTCCATCTCCCTCGGTCTCCAGCATCCTCCTCAGTCACACCGACCTCCCGCATGTCCTCTCCCACAGCATCCATGCTCCTCCTCCTGGCCCTTCCTCTTCCCCTTCTGCCCGGTCGCTCCACCCTCACCAGCCTCTTCCCAACACACTCTTCGCCCTTCCGCCACACATGCCCGACCATCTGGGTCTCGGTCCTCTCGCCTTATCGCCAGACCTTCCCACCTGGGCTTCTCCCTCTGATACGCTCGCTTCTGATCTTGCCCAACTTCCTCACCCCCAACGAGAATCGCAGCATCTTCAGCTCCGCCTCTGGTCTTTTGGTCAGGGCCGCCGTCTCCAGGCCGCGCAGCATTGCTGGTCTCGCCACCGTCTTGTGGATCTTCCCTTCCGCTCTCGCAGATCCCTTTCTGTCCTGGGTCACTCCCGACGCTCTCCTCCATCCACTCCATCCTGCCTGCACTCTCTTCTTCACTTCTTTGTCACATTTCCTGTTACCTGGGACAGTCGACCCTAGGTATGTAAAGTCCTCCCCCTTGGCCACCTCCACCCCTTGCAACTGCATCCTTCCACCATCCTCTCTCTGTCTTGCTCCTGCTGACTTTCATTCCCCTTCTCTCCAGTGCGCATCTCCATTTCTCCAGGTTCATCTTAGTGCGCTCTCTACTTTCACTGAAGATCACAATGTCACCTGCAAACTTCATACTCCATGGAGGCTCCTGTCTGGCCTCATCCATCAACCTGTCCATCACCATTGTAAACAGGAAGGGGCTGAGGGCCGATCCTTGGTGCAGACCCACCTGAACTTTGAACCAGTCTGTCATTCCTACTGCATACCTCACTGCTGTCACACTGTCTTCATACATATCCTGTACCAAGCTTACATATTTTACTGCTACTCCAGACTTCAATATCACCTTCCTTTATATTTGGTTCTGTTATTATGGAAAAGAATTACACTTACGCTGTGGATAATCCCTTTCTTTTTATCAAGTTTTATGAGCTTCTTGATATTCTTTGCATCGTCCAGGGAGTCCCAGTCTTTATTTATAATTCTTTAACCCTTGGACCATGATTTGATCTCTCTCTTTTTCCCCCTAAAAATGTGAACTTTGACCATCATGGCATGATGATTTAGGGATTTGGAGATTAAAGAAGATGTAAATTAAATGAGGGTCAAAAATACTGATATAATATCTAAGAAGGAGGACTATAAAATTATAATTATCTATTAAAAAAGTCAGAAATTCTATTTCTTAACAGTATTTTGGTTTCTTTTCTTCTTTTTGTTCTATTTGTCTTTTATTCTATGAAGATTTTTTAATAAAAACAAATAAGAAACATTTCAAAAACATTCATCAAGTTGAATGAGAATTGATAGAAAATTGATTTTTTTTCAGAAAAATTATGTGAAGAGCAACACAAATTGCTCTTCACATATTTTAAGACAGCACACTTTCTCAAGGGCTTACTAAAGTTTTCCCATTTTTTGAAATTTCCCACTACCTTAAGGAAAACCAGAGGTGCCATCAACCTTCTGAAAGGGTTTATTTTGGTTTATTTCTAGTTTCAAGAAAGAAGATTGTTCTGAATCTCTGACTACTATTCTGCAAAAGTAAGAGGCCCTACTGTACTAATCTTCAAGGCCATTTACTACATCTCTCTATTTCATTCCTTATTGTTATAACAGAGATAATTATGCCTTTCTTCCTTCCTCTTGCATAATATAGCAAAAAGTAAAAAAAATACTCAGTTCTGAGGAAGGGAGGGCAAGAAAAACTAAGAAAAAAAGCTCTTTTATCTCTGGCTAAAATCAATATCTCACTTATCTTCCTTTACTCCCTCTGTCCTCATTTATTTCTTCACCAACTCACCACTACCATCAACTGGAATGGGAAGGAAGAATATGTGATTATTATCTGATTATTTTTCACTTCCTCATTCATTTAAAAGAAAGAGCAAGATAATGATCACTAAGGCAAATCTTAATTAATAAATTATCCACTATTATTTTAATCAATGTGTGCTCTTTTCAAGCCTCTCAGATTGACTGCAAAATAAAGATAGTGAGAGGAAGATCTTTGTAAAGAGGCATAAATCATGAGAAAAGGGGAATATATTATGTAGGATTTCATCCACTATTAAGGAAAGGGGTGGAATAAAAGAACATTTTGCTAAGGACCCTGGATTATTAAGATTTTCAGGTAACTGGCTCATGCATTACTAACCATGATGCTTCCAAATCATGTGTTCCAATACTGCCCTGCTTAATGAATTGAAGCATCAGGGGAAATATATGGATGGAGCTGTACAGGAGAAGAGAAATGCAATTTAATATGACATGAATCATTTGTTGGCCTGCTGTAAATTATTGATGGAATTCCACATGAAAGGTTTCTAGGATGACTATTTTTTTTAATAGGGAGCAGTGCTTGATTCTAATGTTTCAAGCATTTAAGGGCAGCTTATGAAAAAGGTGATTGCAAAGTTAAACATGTCACAATCACCCAGAAGTATAATTGGCAAAGCAGTAAATCTAATGATGTTCAAAAACATGACTCTTCAACTCGACTGTGCCTGGGGAAAGAGGCCCATTAAACTGTAAAGGAACAAAAGATAGCTGGCTATATAGCTGTGGGTGTGATGCTGTCATTAGTTGTGAAAATTCCTATTGATTTGGATTGCCAGCAGTTTATAGGGAATGAATTATTATTGCAGAGGTGACCCTTCATTTGGATAACAGGACGGAAGTGTATGTGTGTGTGAGAAAGGGAGGGAGGGAAGGAGGGAGGTGGGGTAGAGATTTATCAACATGTCCTCTAATTGTCACCCTGATTATTTAACTTATATGCAGAGCACATCATGCAAAATGACTGGCTAGATGAATCACAAACTATAATTAAGATTGGCAGAAGAAAAATCAACAACCTCAGATATGCAGACAATGCTAGTCTAATGGCAGAAAGTGAAGAGGAGCTAAAGAGCCTCTTGATGAGGGTGAAGGAGGAGAGTGCAAAAGCTGGCTAGAAACCCAACATTAAAAAAGACTAAGATCGTGGTAACTGGTCCCATCACTTCCTGGCAAGTAGAAGGGAAGGAAATGGAAGCGGTGGCATATTTCACCTTCTTGGGCTCCCAGATCACTGCAGATGGTGACTGCAGCCATGAAATTAAGATGCTACTCCTTGGGAGGAAAGC
Organism: Acrochordus granulatus; assembly: GCA_032468055.1. NCBI lineage: Eukaryota > Metazoa > Chordata > Lepidosauria > Squamata > Acrochordidae > Acrochordus > Acrochordus granulatus. The sequence continues at coordinate 22,740 of JANHZU010006150.1, read as the reverse complement.
TATGGCCAACGTAGACAGCTCATTAAGAAGCAGAGACATCACCTTGCCGACAAAGATCCGTATAGTCAAAGCTATGATTTTCCCAGTAGTCATGTATGGCGATGAGAGTTAGATGAGAAGGAAGGTTGAGTGCCAAAGAATTGATGCCTTCTAATTGTGGTGCTGGAGAAGACCCTTGAGAGTCCCTTGGACTGCGGGGAGATCAAACCAGTCAACCCTACAGGAAATCAACCTAGATTGTTCATTGGAAGGACAGATACTGAAGCTGAAGCCCAAAGACTCTGGCCACCTAATGTGAAGAGAAGACTAATTGGAGAAGAACAGAATGCTGGGAAAATTGAAAGCAAAGGGAGAAGGGAATGGCAGAGGAGGAGATAGTTAGATAGCATCATGAACATGATGGGCCTGTGTATGGGTGGACTGGGAGGTAGAGCAGGACAGTGAGCCTCGGTGCTGTTGTCCATAGGGTTGCAAAAAGACAGGCATGACTGAGCGACTGAAAAACAGCAACCTCTAACTGTGGTTCATAGATGTCTTGTTAAACCATTCTTTAAGAAGCATATTCAATATGTTTCTCTTTATCTCTTTTTCATCCCAGAGCTATGGATGTCTTTGTTTTTCATCTTCTCCCAAAGTAAGCTTGGCTGATATCAGCAGGATTGTAGTGATCATGCTGAGATCAACTGTAGCATATACACCCTCTGGTCTTTGGACAACGGATGTTTTCCTTCTTGGATTTTGGGTTTGGTCTGCTAGATTCACATGACATCTGGTATCCACAAGATGTGGCCTGCTAATAGCTCGCTGGCCCTTTTCAGAGGACAAACTGTCTAAGGAGACCCTGCTCATCATAAGTCCTAGTAAGAAAATAAATGCAGAATGGTGGTAAAGTTGGATCTTATTTGCAGATTTCCAGGGAATTTGTGAAACAAGATTAGATCACCTATCTGCCAGCCTGCCTACCTACCATTCTATCTATCATTGTATCGTTCTATCTATCATCTGTCTATCATTTTATCTATCTATGGTTTATTTATTTATTTAACACATTTCTATGCTGCCAATCTCTGAAGACTCTTGGCAGCTTACAAGCTTTAGACATTTTTACAATTCTATCAACTCCCCCCCCCCGCTGTCCGGCGATGTTCACATCTGGGGTATCCTCCACAGTTCCTGCTCTTCCCCCCAAGTCCAGATCCGACTCACTGCTCCTGTTGCTGCCGGTTGGCTCCCCCTGAAGGATACCCAATTCATCTACTCACATTTTTACGTGCTTTTGAACTGCTGGGTGGGCAGGAGCTGGAGAAAATTGACGGGAGATCACCCCATCATGCAGTGCTGCAGCTTGAACCGCCAGAGTGCCAGCCATTTCTGGTCAACACAACTGGTGTCATTAAGCCGCTATGCCACCACATCTCCTATAATAATCATATCTATCTGTCTGTCAATCTATCTATCTATTCACCCACCAACCCAGCTATCATTCTATCATCTACCTTTCATCCTATTTATCTACCTATCATCCTATCTGCCTGCCTGCTCGCCTGCCCATCCGTCTGTCCATCCATCCATCCATCCCTCCATCCATCCTTCTGTCATCTACCTACTATCCTATCTATCTATCTATCTATCTATCTATCTATCTATCTATCTATCTATCTATCTATCTTTCATCATATGAAAATCACCATTCAAAAATATATGTTTTTGCTTAAAAATAGAGAAAAACGAACTTGTGATTTATCAGTTTGATGATTAGAAAGGGCAGTTTATGGAAAGAAAGAAACTATGATGACAGATTATGATAAGAGATTAGAGAGAGAGGGTAAATTATAAACAGATTTATGACCACTATTAAGAAGATAAGAAGCTGTTTTTTATCTTTATTATCTTTCTTTTTTTATTATTTTGTTTTTTCTATTTCTCTTTTTATTTCTCATTATGCACTATTATTCTTTATTGGCTTCATTTCTTTTCCTTATTAGTTTTTAATCTTATAAACATGTCTTGAATAAAAGATTATATATGAGTTTATGTGTGTGTGTGTTAGTTTGCTTTTAGGGAGTGTGAAATCTTCTGTAACAAAACTATTTGAAAAATACATTCATAGCACACATGTTCATAGCACATACACTGTGTGATATGAGAATATCAGATGAAGGATTGAAGGACAGTTTGTTGTTGTTCAGTCGCGCAGTCGTGTCCGACTCTTCGCGACCCCATGGACTGCATTACGCCAGGCCCCCCTGTCTTGCACTGCCTCCCGAAGTCTTCCCAAGCTCACGCCCATCACACTGACTCTGCTATCCATCCATCTCATCCTCTGCCGTCCCCTCCTCCTCTTCCCTTCAATCCTTCCTACTCTACTCTTCCTACTCTAGGCGTTTATAAATACGTAATATAAAACAAAAATAAAAACACATGACAACCGGGCACAATTTAATCCATCTTCCATACAACCAGGAGACCAGCTTTAGCCCAAAGCCAGATTGGGATGCGGTGTAGTAGATTCATCAGCTAAATGAAGGGTGGGGGGGAGTTGAGGTCTGCCAGTATGGAATCACCCCAGCAGCGGAAACATCATAGACTAGACCAGCGAAGCCTTATCTGTTTATCTAAGGTACTTTATCACATCCCATGGGAATGGAGCCGGTCTGGTGAGATTCTTATCAACTGCTTTGGCCTATTCACAAAGTTGTTTTGGTTCCTGCACCTGACATGGGGCCAGTCTAATCTCAGGAGGAATGATGTTCCACAGGGAACAAGTAGCAAGCCAATGCAGCTTGCAGACTAGTGGTGCCATATGTGCTAAGTAATTAGCACCAATAACTGCTCATGTAGCTGCATTTTGCATCCAATGAAGTTTCTGAATACTCTTCAAGGACAGTCCCACATAAAGCTCCTTGCAGTAGTCCAATGTGGAGGTCACAGAGCATGAGTAGAAACTCTCAGTCCAATGGAGGCCATCGCTATTTTGAACTACAAGTGGGGCAACCCCTGCTTTAAGCAGAATGCTTAACAGCTCTTACCAACAGGACATTCAAGAAGAAAATATACATAATTAGTAGACATTGTTGTTAATTACCATACTAGCTATCTGACCTGAATTAAGAACATTTTAGAAATGATGTGTTCTGAAGCGTGCATCTTCTTAGGGAAAAAACCACCAGCCTTGCTGCTATTAAGAAATGGGTCATTTTCTCTGGCTGTTGAATTTTAAGGGTGATGGTCTAGCCCTCTTGTATTTCAATTTTTTTTCTGAGCACAAATTTCTGGTTTCCTGGAATCTCTGTCAGAGTATATCTTTAAAAAAAAAGAAGCGAAAACATTTGAAAAGAAATCAACATGTCAATTATCTCATAATTAAGTACCTTTGAAGCAATTCAGCAAATGAAAAGTAACAGCTCAATTCAATAGGATGCATTTAAGAAAATTGCTGGAGCTTGTACATGAAATAATGAAGATAAGACACTTGGCCAGACTGCTAAGTTTGTGATTTTAGAAATCTTGTTTTGCAATGAGAAACACCCCCCCCAAAAAAATTTCAGCAGCAGTTTACGTTAGTTACTGCTTCCTGGATTTAATAAATGGGATTTCCAGCAAAATAACATGAAAGAAAGGGGCATCTTTGATTTTTAGTAGCATGGCATTTAGCTAGTTTTCTTGAATGTGGATTCAGACGTTACATGGGAGAAGCATTGCTGATCCAGGGACACGGTGCTTCTTTGAGGCACCTATATTTTAGGCCGGTATAATAATTTTCTCTCTCTTTCTCTTGGCGCCTGTACAGGTAGTCCCCAACTTACAACTGTCGCTTAGTGGCCATTCAAACTTACAACAGACCCTGAAAAAGACTTCACAACCCAGATTCGAAGTCACGTGACCACATTTTGGACACTCAGCAACTGGGTCACATTTATGATTGTTTGCGATATCTTGCAGTCACCTAACTACAATTTATGATGGTTTTGTCAGAAACCAGAGTTTACATCTGGTTTTTGGCAAAAAATACCCATGGTGAACAATGGGTTCGATTAATGACTACTGCATTCACTTTACAGCTGCTGCGTTCACTTAATCACCATCACCGAAAAGTCATATAATTGGGTGTGATCACCTGGTGACCTGCTTAACATCCATCACGACTTACAACTGAAATTGCAAGCAAATATTACAGTCGTATGTTGAGGACTACCTGTAGTCAGTATTTACTACACACTAATGTAGAACCCCCAAAAATGAGTTTTTTGTAAAATCCCCATTCTCAGTCTTTTTGGAATAAAGATTTCCCCCCCCACCAATGTGAATAAAAAGATCGAAGGCATTGGGAAACTGATCTGTTGAGACATTATCGAAGATTTAGCCCCAAAAGTTGAAGATTGAGCATGTTTGCAAAGATATTAGCAATTAGGAATTCCGAGGCACCTCAAAGCCTTTCAGATTATCCCCTGATAATCAGAGGCAGACGATTCTAGCTTGTTCTTTTCGGATGTATGGATGATCAGCCCTGATTTTAGGCAGGCTGAGTTCAGAAGACCTTGGTTTCCCTCCATATCTCACTATGGACTTGTTGAATTTGTTTTGGCTCAGAGGACATGCGCTCTGCAGGAAGGTGATCTTGCTTTTCCCCCCGTAGATTCTCATTCTTGCTGATGAAAGGGAATGAGCTGGATTTCAAACAAAATGAGAATTTCAGTAAAATTATCCTGGATCGATTGCGATGTTCCCGTTGATGTAGCCAAGAGGCTTACTGAGAGGTTCCCTCTGTTATTCATCCTTCTGTGACTTTCCACACTTCTCATCATCAAGGAGAGTAATTTCGGAAGGCGACCTGAAAGTGGGGCTTCCTCCACCTGGGCAGTGCAATCAGAGAAGCTTCCGCGTGAGGAGTTGCAGCCTCCATGGCTGAAACACCACCGAAGGAAATTAGCAGAAAACTTTTTTTTTGGAGGGGGGCAGGGAAGAGACATTTGATAAATTGGCACCGCGTTTGACAGGATAAGCATGTTTTCTGGCCCCAACTTGAAAAAAAAACTTGCTTAAAATACTGTGATCTTCATAGACATCCACAGGGCCTTGCTACTTTCATTGAAATGATGAAAGCAGTGTTGTGGTGTTGAACTGCAGCCTCCTCTCCCCCCCGCTTTTGATGCTGGAGAAGACTCTTGAGGGTCCCTTGGACGGCAAGGAGATCAAACCAGTTGATCCTACAGCAAATCAAACCTGATTGCTCCTTGGAGGGACAGATATTGAAGCTGAAGCTCAAGTGCTTTGGCCACATAATGTGCAGGGAGGACTCATTAGAGAAGACTGTGATGCTGGGAAGAATCGAAGGGAAGAGGAGGAGGGGACGGCAGAGGATGAGATGGATAGGTAGCATCGTCAGTGTGATGGGCGTGGGCTTCGGCAGACTCGGGGAGGCAGTGCAGGACAGGGACACCTGGCGTAATGCAGTCCATGGGGTCATGAAGAGTCGGACACGGCTGCGCAACTGAACAACAAAAAGGGCCCTGTGGAAAAGCCCAGCTTGTACTGCCCTATAAACATTAATGGAGATCGTCCTGACCTTGGGGGACAAGCTATTCCAGAGTGAAGGGATGCTACCAAGAGACTCTTCACTGGTTCTCCACCCAGATTGTCCAAAAGGATCCCACAGCATCCCCTTCTGACTGGGCAAAGCGATTTGCACCAGAAATAATAAAAACAGGATAATTATAATTGCAGAATTCCAAAACACTAAACAATGGGCGATATAAAATGCTGCTGAATTTACTACAGTAATGCTGTTTAACAGTTTTATTTTTCCCCCTAAAATCATTGATGTTATGTTAGTATTTGCTCCAAATTGTATATTAATATTCTACTCCCATTATAGCTATAATCCCATAGTGTCTACAATGTGGGAAAGTTTATATGTATGTTCTTTAGGATTCCGTTAACTATTTTAATCAGCCAAAGAAATGAAGAGATAGCATTTTTTTAAAAACACAATGTTACTTGAATTAACTATTTGAATCTTAAAAGTTGTGTTTAGAAAAGCTTATTTTGGTATTTGTCTGAGGTAACTGTGAGAGCTGGACCATAAGGAAGGCTGAGCATCAAAGAATTGATGCCTTTGAATTGTGGTGCTGGAGAAGACTC
>JANHZU010006149.1:327763-339160 GCA_032468055.1 Acrochordus granulatus | reverse complement strand
ACTATTTTCTGAATTTCTTGAAACTGTTATGTATCCTTTTTTCAGGCAGCATCTATGGAACTGAAGAACACCTGGGTGTCAGAAATTAGGAAAGTCCTAACAGGACAACTGGAAGCTTGCAGAGGTAGGATGCTGTATAAAGAAGATTGTAGCTGTAAGATACAACAATACTGCACATTCTTTCTCTTTCTGGAAGCGTGTAGAAACATGTTCTAAACTGCACCAGAGTGCATCAAGACACCCCAAGGGAAACCATTAAGTGTGCTGACAGTATTTATAAATCAGTTGTGTTCTTAATCATCCCTTTGAATCCATGGAACAAGCACAGAGGGATTTGCCACTCTCTCCCCTATATGCAGATGGCAAATACACCCTGGTCTTGTGTACTCCTGATCAATCAGGATATTTGGTTTTACTGCATCTCTTCCCTGACTGGATCATTCTGTCTTTTCCATGAAATGATGTGGAATGTTGCTAGTTATCATCACATACCCAACATTAGTAAACCTTAACTGTACTAGTGGAGTTTGACTTCTTGAGAGTCTACAATAGCCTGGTTATTGGAGAGAATGGGTTAACAAGAGCGGTACAAGAAATCCAAATTGTTTGTGCTCTAGAAATGCCCTTGTTCCAGAAAGAGACCAATTAATTTGTCTCTCCGCTTGGTAGAAGTGGGAGAATAATAATCTGTTTTGCTTTACTTGTACTGAAATTCAGCAGAAGGGAGTAGGGAGAGACAAACTACAGAGAATGGAAAACTCTCACAAATTGTTCCATTGCCATTTGCCATCAGTGTCAGGGGTGTCTGCAGCAGTCAGAAAAGTCAAGATGGCAATTGTAACAGTATGATCAAATCCCCACCCCTTTTTTACATGTGCTCCTCATGTTATGCATATTAAAAAGGAACTTCCATTGCGCAGTTGCAAGTTTTTACCAGCATCTGAGAATAAGGGGCACTGTAATTTTGGAAACAAGCTATTCCAAAGTGAATGTCCACTTTTGGGTCCTCTCGTCACCCAGATCAGATGAGTAGAATATTTTTGGGAAAGATAGCCTCCTAATTATCCAAACCCTGAACTCCATAGGTCTTCAGTTGCAGTGAAGTCTGCAACTTCTGGAATTGCACCTGGGAAATTAACTGGCAGTTTTCACAACACTGATGTGACATGGCAAGATTGAAACAGAACAGTAAGTATAGGGACAGCTGCATTTTGTACAGCTAAACTTTCCAGGTGGTCTTCAAGGACAGCCCTAAGTAAAGGAAATTATAGCAGTCTATGTAACAGGTTAAGCTCCCGTTACTTGCCTGAGCTCCTGCCAACCTAGCAGTTCGAAAGCATGCAAAAATGCAAATAGATTCTATGTGCCTCGGCGTATACTCATGCCGGCCACATGACCATGGAAGTGTCTTTGGACAACGCTGGCTCTTCACCTATGAAACAGAGATGAGCACTACTCCCTAGAGTTGGACACGACTGAAAGGAGAAATCTTTAAAAAGTAAAAGTAGACCAAAAAGTAAGTAGACAAAAAGTGAGAAGAGTAAGAAAAGACAGTATTATCACTTCCATCAAGTAATCGCCATCTTGATTTTTCCGCCTCCTCTTTAACCCTCTTTAATCCACAAACGATCAATTTGGTCTTTTCTTCTTTCAGCAAAAGTCCATAAACTTCCACCAACTCTTCAAGGTGGTTAATACCCTGCTTGGGTCTGTGCCAATGTGCGGGCATCTGTCTAGCAGGTTTTCTTTGCCTCCTCCACTACAAACCACTTTCTCCTTGGAAATGCACCGCACTCTTCTTTTGAGGCATTGCAACTTCATGATGCTGCTATTATGGGAGTACAAGACACCATTACAACTACTCTCTCCCCTGTATTCCCTTCTCTCCCTGCTTTTGAGCCCAGCCCAGCCCTTGGGACATATGTTTAGCCAAGCTGCAGCTGCTCAGATATTCTGCATTGCTCTGACTGCTGCCTTGATCCTGTACCAACTGAGGCAAAGTGGGAGGAGGAACCTCTGCATCCTCCCCTGATATTTTTATGCCCCCGGGAATGCTAAGGTAAGCTTTGATATCACAGTCAAGTGATCTCTGTTGCTAAGACATCGCTCTCCCTTGGCCTGCCTGAAATCACTACAAAAGAAATTCCTGCCAAAACAATAATGATTCATGATGATTGAATCTGAACTGAAGTTCCAGTTTTTCCCCTCAAGGGTAGCATAAGCCTGTTTGACCAAATTTCAGACTGGGGTTGAGAAAAGCTCTCCGTTGCTCTAGCCAGTTTTTTTTTTCCTTCTTCTCAAACTTAGCCATTTTAAGAGCAGTGGACAGAATTCTTTTTGAACGAGAAACATTTTTTTCTTGTTCACTAACAAGTATTTGCTTCAGTTTCAACCTTCAGCATACTCTGTCATTCCTACACACATCTCTACAATACTTCTTCCAGGATTTGCTCAGTCTGTTTTCATTCAAATAATTTTCATTATTCTTGCTTTTAATTTCATTTACTCTGCTAGAGACTCCTTATTTAATCCTTTTCTCCCATTTCCCAAACCATTTTGAAATTTTACTCTTCCTTTCCTCTGCCTTTTTTAATCTTAAAACATTCCTTACTCTTTGATTGCATTGTTGGCAACTATTTTTGTGTTATCTTCACACACATTACCCAGTATCTTCCTTTCAGCCTCATTTTTCATCAGGTTATGGGGAAAGGAAAAAGGAGATCAGGATTCATGCCTGTTGGAAGGATCTTTTACATGCACACAAGTTTTAATGGTACATGGAATGATGATGGGAGATAGGTGGAAGTGCTGCAGATTATACTAGATATAAGCTGAGCTCACAGAAGGAATGGGGATGTGGAAAACATCTTAGAAAGGACCTTCCTTAGACTTTAAATGCAAGGAGGGAGAGATGTACTAGCAGACTTGCAAGTTTCTGTTAATGTAAGCTTGCCATATAAGTAGAGTTAATACGCCTAGGAGTGCTTCTTATCTGGATTATCTCACAAGGCTAAGAGAATAAAAAAGTACAAGGACAGAACAGCAACATAGATGAAAATCCTTCTGATTGCCTCAAGTTCTTTGTGTCCCTAGATGATCAATTTCTTTTCATTCTTCAGTCCTTTTCCCACAATTGGAGTGCTTAGTCCTTCCCTGGCAGAGGCCAGATGGAAGCAATTTCCTCTTCTATGGGAGATTTTCTGTACGTTTTATGCAAAATAAAGAACAAAATCTCTCCCCCCCAGCTTAATCCCTTTGAAAAGTTCATCTGATAAAGGACAGGAAAAAAAGACTTCCTGGTTGGTTGCACAGTTTTTATTTCCTGGACTCTGTTTGTCTCTACCTGCTGTCTACGTAGGTAACAGCATTCCATGCACTTTGGCGTACAGTCATGCTGGTCACATGACCACAGAAGCATCTTCAGACAAACACTGGCTCCCTCAGCTGTGAAATGGAGATGAGCACTGTTACCTAGAGTTGGGCATGACTGAAAAGGGAAATATTTACCTTTTACCTGTTTACTCTTTCATATCTGACCCTCAGGGAGTGTTATTCTCTTGCTCTGTATCAGCTTTTCGAAATATATTTAAGAACTATTCCATCACTGTGCTCACACAAGTCCCTGCTTATGAGCCTAGCTGCAGCAGTTTGGAAATTCACCAGAGTCAGTGTCTTTATTAAGCTTCCATCTTGATCCCTAGATTCACGTGAATTGATTGGATCAGTTTGTGGTATCCCGTGGTACACTTGACCCCACCCAACTGTCCCAGTGTCATGACAACAGAGTCATTCTCTGTACTAGTGTTTCTCAACCTTGACAACTTTAAGACATCTGGACCTCAACTCCCAGAATTCCCCATGGGAAATATGGGAAAATCTGGGAGTTGAATTCTCCAATTCAACTCCCATATTTCCCCAGAATAGGGAATGTTGGGAGTTGAAGTTCTGACATGTTAAATCAAGATTGAGAAATACTGCTGTATTCCTATAAAATCCAATGGACATAAATCTACATTACCTAGTCAATTTCCAGAATAAACTACAATTCTTGACAATACGATTTGGGCATACATAGGTTGTTTTTCAGATGTACCAGTTGTCATCCCTACAAGGTAGACCAGACTAAGAAACCAGTGCCATGTAGATTAGGACTGTTTTTATTGTAACAGCTATAACAATAGAGTCTTGCAAATCTGAATATGCTTCCCCACCCACTCTTTTCTTCATGTGAACAAGAGAGGAGCTTGTCTGAAACTTTTCACAAGTTTCTTAAAAGGGGCTCAAGCCGTCTTCTCTGATTATTGCCTTGACAGTGGCTCTTCCTCCCTTTCTTCAAGGCCATTCCTTATTCCCCCTATACCAGCCAAGGACAAGCATACAGTGGTTGTGTATGAATGCTGCCAGATGTTGTAGGCAAAGCAGTCCTATTTCTGCATACGTCATTGAATGATCCAGCCCAGAGATGTTTTTAATAGCGAAAAAGAAACTCAAAACAACCCACCTTGAATCCATTTGCTATAAGTGGGTGCTGAAGGAAACTCTGTCAGACTTTTAGGATTCTGTTATTGTACCCTTTGGTGGGAAAGGTAACGGCATTCTGGGCACCTCAGCTTATAGTCATGCCAGCCACATGACCATGGAAGCTTCTTCAGACTTATGGATGAGCACCACCCACTAGTGTTGGACACAATTGGCAGAGGAAACTTTTACCTTCACTTTATATTATACCCTTTAACAATAAAGTAGAATTCCTGAAATTCTTGCAGTGTCTTTTTCATGACTATCAATCTCAACAGACTGACATTGGTACTACTACGAACTACTAACTTTCCCTAGGAGTACACATATTAAAAACATTAAGCACATCATTAAATTGCCCATTCATTCCTTTAGCTGCATAATTGTAATGGGATAGGGTCTGAGAAATACATTTATTTATCAAACGTATATAAAGAAATAAAGATGAAATAAAAATGCAACAGAAAAATCTCTTTAAAAAAAGACAAGTCTAGGCTACTGTAAAAAAAACACCTTATCAACAAGCTTATTTGTTTCAATAGGTACAGAATGGAAAGAAATATTCACTTTGTTGTTCCTTCTTTTTCTGTAACAGAAGCAAGCCAGCTTCACCAAAGAATCACAGAGAGCGTTTATCACGCACCAATGAATTCATCCAACTCCTTCAGGTATGGAACACCCAAATTGTGTTGCCAAGAGTCTTTGTGTGGCTTCTTAGCAGTACTGAGATTGGGGGCCAGAATGTAACTCCTAGTTTCTCAAAGATGCCAGTTGGAGAAATCATATAGTTGTAGATGCCATCTTGACTTTTCTGACATCACCTCTGCAGATACCCATGTAGTTTTTGCATATGGGCAGGAACGAAAAATTAAATAGTCCATTGGAATTAGATTTGTAATGTAAATAAATCAATAAATGTCTTAAGTCTTTTGAGTGCTTTAACACTCATAATGTTCCTTGAAAACCCATGAAAAGCCCTCCCCAAAGTGCCATGCCCCATCTTTTGGAATACAGCCTCCAACACACCACACAGAACCTGTGTGGCCCTTGAGATATAGAAGTTGTACATCCCAGGTCCAAGATTTAAGTAGTCCTTGACTAAAGACCATAACGAAAACCATGAAAACCAGTTGGATGACTTAAGGACCAGTCACTTTCTCTCAGCTCAACCCACTTCATAGGTGGTTGGGAAAATAGGAGGAGGAACGTGCATTAAATGTGTTTGCCGCCTTGAGTTTGTATAAAAATAATACAGGCGGGATGTTGTTTAAAAATAATAAAGGAGGGATATAAGTTAAATAAACAAACTATCCAACCCCAAAACCTTGGAGAGCAACTAGATTTTCAGGGCTTTTGGAGAACATATTCAGGATGGGAACCATATTGATGGGATATGGTTCTATACTGTTGTCCCCAAAACAGGTCATCAGCTTGGTGTCGAAACCAAATTGACGCCCAAACACGGGTGTGGATTTTAATTGCTTTTTATTGCAGTACAACGACAAAGAGGACCTCAGCTCTTAAATCAGCTGGGCCCCGATCATCAGTTCCCAGTGATTTTTTATAAGAAAATACACACCTACATTTGCTGTCCCAACCCCTCCCATAACATGCGCATTATGTGTAGCAATTATCTATGTTCTACATTCCTTAGTTTTCAAAGCTATCAGCTAAGAGTTACATCTGTAAATGTCTAGGCTGAGACAGCTTGCAAAGTCTTCTGAAATGTTCCTCCCTTAGTCATCTGGTTTCTTATCTCCAGTCACTCTCTTCCTTGGTTGTTCTAACCATGCTTTTCTAACAAGCAGGCCATCTAATTTTCTAAGGTTAGTTATGCTGTGAGTTACATTTTATAAAAGTAATTATTTTACTTACCATTCCATCAGTTGGTCACCACAGTCACATTTCTTAAAGTGGCAATAACCTTGTAACCCTAGGCATGACTCATCAAGAGGATAGTATCACAACAGATTTTGTCTCGTAAATTCCAGCTTTGATGATGGTAGATGTTGTTGCAATGAGTATTGTTATTAGCACAGGACAATCAGAATTGCATGATCCTGGAAGTTCATGCTGGTTCACATGAGCTCCATTCACTGGCTACTTGCAGGTGCTTTTGGGGAGAAGTTCACTGATCCTGTTATTGTGCTATATTTGGGATCAGCAATTGGGGTGGCAAATTTATGTCATTGTACTTTTCTGCTAGATGGATGGATGGATGGATGGATGGATGGATAGAATTTTAACTAAGCAATGAGAAAGTTGTGAGGAATGGCAATACAATGAGTTGACACAATAGCAAAGTACTGCAATAGTACAATATACATTAGATTTGCATAAGATTAACCTTGTTTAGTTCTGTTGGTGTGCATGCCTTAGCATTCTATGCATCAAGCCCTTTGGTTGATTATAGTTCAAGGTACTGTGCAAATCCAAAAAATGATTCAATAACTCATTTATATGTGTTGGATAAATGCAGTTAATTTGGTTGCTTGCATATATCTATACACACTTACAGGTTGTGAAGTGTGCAAATAGCAGTCATGTAACTGAGAAGGCTGCAACAGTCATAAATGTGAGGACTGGTCATAAAATTACTTTTTCAGCACCATCATAACTTTGAATGGCCCTTAAATAGGGCAGTTGTTAAGCAACTACACCTGCACACAAACACCTGCATATCCATTCTGAGATGAATATTTTTCATTACTTCTAACTTAGCATCCCAGTAAGAACATATTGAGAAGCTCTGTTTGTAGCATCATATCTGTTTCAGCCCATTAGCAGTCACCTAATGTAATGCTTATTACATCTCTTTTCACTCTAAAGGTATGGCAGAAAATCGATGAGTTTGTGCGAAAATAAATCCGAACTTTCAAGCTTGGAGACATCAAACAACCGGGACCGGAATGTGAGCCCCAGTACCAGGCAGAAAACAGGTAGGTAGTGCAGAAGATCATCTCCATTAAATGACTAGGGGAAATGGGCCATGGGGCAGAAACTCTTTGACAGTTAGGCTATCAAAATAGGGACCAATATAGTGAAATTTTTGGCTCTGTTTTGCTCTTGCAGAGAAGAGTTATTGGCCTTGCATACAGTTGGCACACAGTGCCTGTCATCAGTTTACATATGCATGGAAAGAATCAAGCTTGAAATCTCCTCTCCTCATTTGATGTACTAAATGCTTAGGGCCAAGTTGGGGAATCCACCATACAGTGATCAGTACCTGGAGGCAGCTACAGCACGACTTTTGTATTACCTGCAACTTGGCTACTTGTGATGCTTTAAACTGATGCAGCTGAAGACAGAACCTGGGGCCTTTTGTATGGAAAGCATACAAATTCTTGGCTTCCTATCGAGCCAAAGGTGGAGCTCATCAAGGGTGGTTGATTGACAATGTGCCAATAAATTGGTGTTTACTCTTAGCAATCACACAGATGTTTTCCATGATGATCTGTCCCTAACCTGGCAGGGTGGTGGTGGTTGTGGTGGTGGTATTCACATGATTTAATAATTACTAAAATAATTTTAAAATGAACAATTAAATATGATGGAGAATGTGGCAAGGTCACCAACTCTGAGAGAGTTTATCTTTTTGATGCAAAATATGAGAGATTATAGAAGAAAAAGTGCTGATAGTTTTATTCCAGAAGAGGGTATTGTGAAAGCAGCCTGAAAACCATATGAAGCTTTGCTCCTGCTGACAGCTACGGGCCTTTGTAGGTTACATGATTCTACCACAGCATGTTTTTCCCAGTGAAATATACCCTGCAGTCTTGATCTGCTTAACTGCTGTGTATAAATTAGAGAGAAATGAAGCCAGCTTAAGAAATCCCTTTCTGGATATCAAATCTTTCCTCTCCTTTGGCCCTGGGTAGTATTCTGTCTGGCCTGAGCTGACCGATGGCCTCTGATTGGGGAACCTCTCTGTTTCTTGATCTCCTGCCAGGAGAGCAAGCACCCGTCACTTTGCTTTAAGTGGTAGATTTTTGAGATGTGATTTGCAACAGCAGATCTTTTGCGTGGGTCCTCACTGCTCATCCTCCCTTGTTCCATCGATGCATCCATTGGTGGAAGGAAGAAAGGAAGGAAGGAAGGAAGGAAGGATGGATAGAAAGAAAGAAAGAAAGAAAGATAGATAGATAGATAGATAGATAGATAGATAGATAGATAGATAGATAGATAACTGGCAGAAGTTTTGTTAATTTCACCTGGGTAATAATAAACAAGAGATCCATCATTTCACCATTCCAATGTATTAAAAAAGACCCTCAAAAGTCCACCAGTGATGTGAAAAACAACAGTTGCAGCTGTAGCAAAAACTGAAGTTCATCCTCAAGATTATTTCAGAAGAGGTAGGCAATCTAGCAGCTTGGAATAAATCACCATGGAGAGCAGCAACCAGTGACCAGAGGGGAGGTACCATTCCTGCCCCAAATGCTGTGACAGTCCTCAGTCATCCAGGAAATAAGATGTCTGAAGGCTTCTAAATCTTGGCATTTGTACACCCTTGGCTGAGGAAGGTCTTGAGCTAAGACAGAAAGCTCCCATTAACATCAAAAACCTAACTCCAGATGCCAAGATTTAGAAGCCTCCAGATACATTCCTGCCACAGCGCACGTTTGCCACCTAGAGAGAGGACACCTTGTGTCAACCAGGCCAGGTCAGAAAACATTACTTCTGGTGGACAGCTGGAAAAGAAGAGTTGTTTTTCTGTTGGGCTAGTGGCCGCTAAAGCATTCCCAGCCACTAGAAACAGTTGCTGTGATCTCATGCCAGGGCAATCTGGTCAGGCAGATCAGATTAAGCTGAAACATTCTGTGAATGAAAAAAAAAACCCGTTCTTTTCAAAGTCTTGTTGCTCCCCATCCTGCCTCTGGAAAGCTGGCAGTTTGGACAAAAGTTTTTAAAGGGCAGAATCAACAGCTTTTGAGTGTTTTTTTTTGTAAATGTGGCATCCCTTGTGCACCTGG
Source organism: Acrochordus granulatus (assembly GCA_032468055.1). Taxonomy (NCBI): domain Eukaryota; kingdom Metazoa; phylum Chordata; class Lepidosauria; order Squamata; family Acrochordidae; genus Acrochordus; species Acrochordus granulatus. The sequence goes on along the minus strand of JANHZU010006149.1, from coordinate 329,669 downwards.
TGGCTAAAAAGAAATTTAACAATGGTTTAATGTCGGGCTCTTCAGTCGTTGTTGAAAGCACACCTGCCAACATTTCAGCAACAACAAAGGGGATATATGCTTCACAGAGTCCAATGCGCAAATATTGTTTGCTCCTCTTCCCCTGCCCTGCACATCGTTCAGGCCCTCTGTAGTTCCAACTGAATATGCCACCCAAACAAGGATTTGTTTGAAGATGCTTATAGAAGGATAGAAAACCTTACATCTCCCAGTTCCAGGAGAGGTTTCAAAGACTACATTCCAGCTGTGATGGGAACAAAGTTAAGAGTGAACAGAGCTGGGGATTTAAAAAAAAATAACAATCAAAGCTAGCAAGGTCATCATTGCATATACTTTTCCCTCTGTCTCTACTATGAATTAAACAAGAGCCAGACATTTGGAGGAAGAGTGTGAAGCTGAACAAAGTAAGTTTATTCATTTCACCTGTTTGGAACTTGGGATTTTCAAGAAGGGTTTTGTGGCACAATTGCAAGTACGTCAAAGGTGAGAAATAAATGGTTTGCATCAGAGTAACCCAGTTTCAGGTGTGAGATGAAGATAAACAAGATTGTTGTTGTTTTTTTAGAAGGATGATTACTAGGTACATGAGAATAATAGTAAGCCTGGTGTTGAGTTGCTAAGTGACCCAGCTTGTACATCAGAAAGACAAAAAGGCCGCACACTTCCTCCTTGTTGAAAAGTGAGACCGTTTCAGATGCTGAGGATAAAGTAATTGTCCCGGGGACCTTCTCAGCAGTGCCATGGGTGTAAATCCATTCTTTTCTACAGTAGCAATGTTTTAAATGCAGGCTAAACAGGTTTTTTTTTCCCATAGGTTTTTTTCCCGTCACTGTGATATCCCCCCCCAAAAAATAAGAGGTAGTGAATTTGTTGTGAATAGAGAGATTCCTTGAAAATACTCACACATTTGGCAAGGCTCATGCTACTTGCTATACTATAATGAGGAATGTTTGTCTGAATGGGACGCGTGAACCCAGTTATTATGCTTTATAAATTAGAGGGTGTGTCATAACACATCACATCTGCGATCCTAGCCTTTTGTGGCTTACTCATTAAAAAAGGGTAACACAGACTCAGGGTGATGCATCAACCTATCACTTGTCTGAAATGGAAAGGATTATTATCTCATTTCACAACACTAAGCTTCTATATAATGTATAATCATCAAGTAACAAGAAAACCAAGGCTAGTTCTGCAAAAAATGTCTCCATCATGAAGCCCGCAGTGGCCTTCCCTGCTCCCAGTTAGTTCAGGAAAAGTCAGGGGCATCAATCAGGGGCATTGACTGTAGCCAGTAAAGTCAATTGATTGCTTTATTTTTTTAAAGAAATCCAAGTACAGTATGGCCTCAAAATATTAAAAGTCACTTTACTTCTTGCTAGTAAAAAATGAAGCCAGCCTACCACAGGGGCAGCTGCTCTGCTCTCAGCAGTGATTAGTGATTTCTGGCCTAAACCAAGCCAGTTGGGTCAAGCGCTTGTTTTTTTCTGGCAAGCAAGGAACAAGATATACTTTCAGGATATGCAGTGACATCATAACACAATTTCACAGCAGTATCAAGATGTAGGCATATAAGGGAGAACCTTGCTCAGTGATGATAGCGTAGGGCAGGGTTTCCCTTTCCTTGACCCACTTTGCAAGGACACCCATCTTACAGGTAGTCCTTGGCTTATGACCACTGTTGGGACTGGAAATTCTGTCACTAGGCAATGCAGCCATTAAGTGAGTCAAGACTGATTTTATGACCTTTTCTCCCACAGTCATTAAACAAATACTTAAATTGTTAGTTTGTTAAGTGAATCCGGCTTCCCCCCATTGACTTTGCTTGTTGGACGTATCCTGGGAAGGTCATAAATGGTGATCATTT
>JANHZU010006149.1:316257-327663 GCA_032468055.1 Acrochordus granulatus | reverse complement strand
AAATGGTGATCATTTGACCCCATGAATGCTGCATCCCTGATAAATCATAAGTTACTGGTTGCTAAGCATCCAAATTTTGATCAGTAACCGTAGTAGGGTATTGCAACAGTTGTAACTGTGAGGACCACATGTCATAAGTCACTTTTTCAACACCATTTTATTTCAACTGGCCAATAAACGGTTATAAGTTGAAAACTGCCTGTATTTGGGCCAGATGTTTTGAATGACGACAGTGAATTCCTTCTATCATTCAGAAACTCTGGTCTTAAATGTATGACAAAGACAGAAGAGCTAAGTTGGTTTGGCAGCACTAACCTCATTGTTTGCCCATCAGTAAGCCAAAGCAATCTTTTTGCATACCTCCAATTATCACAGGAAAGCCCCACCCCTCTCTCCTTCTTTCTTTCCTTCCTATTTTTATTCTGGAATACCTGTATTGCTGAGTAGGAATCAAAAAAGCAAACCAACAGAAAAACACAGCAACAAAGCCATGTTACTTGTTTCCTTAATTTGCTTTAATCCCACTTTTACCTCCCGCATTTAAAGTAACTTAAAGTGGAGCTCTACTCAATATTATTAATCCACTGGAACAAAAATGTTTGTTTGTTTTGCAGAAATCCCTAGTTTACCCTGCTCACATTTCAAATCCCTTTCTTTGATTCTGGATATGCACATCCATCACTCGTCCAAGCTACCGTAGGGCTGCGATAAATATTGTTACACAAGCTGATCTCCCTATGATTATGCAATCATGGATTTAGGGGTTACATTGCTTGTTTCCCAGTTAGGCAACCTTGGCTGATATACAAAAAGTTAACTTGAGAACACTAGGAAATCCTATGGCTATAGGCTAGAGTGGATGTGAAAAAAAAAGATGAAAATGATAGAACATTTCCAGGAAAGCTACCTAGGAGTGACTATGAAGTCCTCAAGGGTTGATCTCAACTCAAAGGAGATGTTTCTTTTGACTTGCTTGCATTAGCACGACTGCTAACTGAAATAATATTACTTTTCTTACTAGCCCAATATTACGTAAAGCAAAATACTTTGTTATTTTTAGGTACTCCTTCAGAACATCTCACTGTTTTTGAAAGAGCTGTTGTTGTTTCAGTGTGCCCCGTTTGTCTTCTTAAACTAAAAAGTTACTCCCATAGTTAAAAAACGAATGGATGCCGAGGAAGTGCTATAACAGGACTGCGGTCAATAGTCAGTTTGGCTAGATCATGAAGATGCTATAGGCAACATTCATCCGTAACACCATTTGTTTGACTGGTGGTCCTCTTTAAAGTAAAATAATATCCTGTGGACTAATCCTAATTTTGTGACCGATGCCATATAAACTTCACTGCATGTAATTCCAATGACAACATTGGGATATTTTGGGGGCACTGATGTTTGCTTTTTAGTTATTTGGCACTGAGTCGTCCTTTCAGGATTTGCAAATCCCCTACCCTATTCCATTTTGCTCATTAATGAAGCCCAGCTACTAAAACCCATCATCCTTTGCATGAGACTACCAGATTGGCTCAGCTGCTTTGATTTCCTTGTTTCCTTCCTGGTTATCTGCACCATAGCCATGGGTGCAAACTGCCCAGGCTTCTCATTTCCTGAAACAGTCCCTTCCCTGCCTCCCTCAAGCTTAGACCTTGGCTTGTCTTCCTAAGCTGCAAGATTAACCCCTTCTGCCTTCCTTCCTCTACCTTTCTCTCCTAGCCGATTCTTCCACCAGCCTTAACCTTGAGCGCTCAGCTCTTGCTAGAAAGCGGTTTACATTACAAGGGCTTTCCAACCGCAGAGCTCTACCCAAAGGTAAAAGCGTCAACACCTATCTCCATTCCATTCTGCCGTCCACCATCACCATTCTGCAAAAGTGGCTTCATTCCCACCTTAACTTCTTTGTCTCGTGCCTCTATCCCTTATGCGCTGCAGTAAGGTTTTCTTTCCAACAGCCACTTGTTCTGTTTTTCCTGGTTGTGCATCTGTGTCTTTTGCAGCAGCCTGATACATGGTCCATGAACCATGTGGGAAGAAAACCTGTCAAACATGCAGTGATGTGGCCAGGGTTGACCCATTTTGAAGAACCAAATAAGTCTCCTGAAGCTCTGGAATTTAAATAGTATCAACCAGTCCACATTTTACCATCCTGCCATTAGGGATATATCAGATATTTTGCTGAATTGATGAATTCATGAGCAGCTTTGTCTTCTATGACTATTAAACTATAAGGAAAGGAAAGTCTGGCATGAATAAATCCATGTTGTCTATTAGTAATCAAGGCATGATTTCCTAAATGTTCATCTAATAATCTATTCTAGGAGTTTAGTGTCAAGTTGATGCATTTATATTCAGTTTCCAATCTGTCTTTTTCTACTATTATATTTCCCTTTGAACCTACAGCTATTCTTCAGTCATAAAGCATGACAAGAACGGAAATTTGAATTTAACTTAGTTAATATTTAAGTTAATAATATATTAAAAACATATTAAACCATAAACTTACCAAATAGACTGAATTTGCATCACAAATTTGTCTAACAAATTAAGCCCTGCACCTACATCTAAACTAACCACGGTTGAGAACCAAGCATGCATCTGCTAGATTTTTTGTCAATTATCTTGTGGAAACACTGGGGTTACCATATCTAGGTTGTAAAAAATCCATATAACCACTAGATGTCAATAAATAATTCCACATTTTAGGATCTCACTATTGCCAGCTAGTGAATACCTGGCATTTTGCAGTTAAGGTTTAGTTGCTCTAGTGAACACATTTTTAAGGTTCTTCCAGCCATCTCTTTGGCTATAAAATGTGTCTTTGTTAGTGATTTGGCATTATACAATGTCAAATACTATAAGACATTATGAATCTATAAAACATTATGAATCAAGAGTGAAGAGAATTCTAGTTGAAGCCCACATCATCTGAAGGGCACTGATGTTGGGCAAAGATGCCTTTCAGTATATTTTTTTGCATGCTGTACCCCATCCTTGACCTGCATCCATCTGTTCTCCCAGATCCAGAGTCTAAAGAGAGAGATGTTCCCCGCCGCTTTTCCTTAGCTTCCTCCATCAACACCACAACTAACACATCTGCTCTAACCAAAGGTATGGACACACTAACCTTTTAGTTATTTTACTTTCTCTATACACATTGCTACAAATGCTGCTAACATTATACAGCAGAGCCCGTGTTCCACCTTGTAAGGCATAGAGAAATGAGTTACTGCAATATCAAGATTTTTAGTACAGTATTAAAATAACACGACCATTTCTGTAGTTGCACCAGCAAATTACTATTCCAATAAAGCAACTCTACTTGCTCTGCAGGTAGTCCTTGAGTGACAATCACAATTGGAACCAAAATTTCTGTTGCTAAGCATGGTGGTTGTTAAATGAGTCAGCCTGATTTTGTGACCTTTTTTGCCATGGTTATTAAGTGAATTACTGCTTTTATTAAGAAAATCATATGGTTATTAAGTGAATCTGGCTTTCCCCATTGATTTTGCTTGTTGGAAGCCCCTGGGAAGGTCACAAATAGCAATCACATAACCCTGGGATGCTGTAAATACATGCCAGTCGCCAAGCGTTTGAATTTTGATCACATGACTATGGGGATGCTACTACATTGTAAGTGTGAGGAACAGTTGTAAGTCACTTTTTTCAGTATTGTTGAAACTTTGAATGGTCACTAAACGGATAGTTGCAAATCAAGGACTACCTGTAATGCTATGATATAATCTACTGATATGAATAAAGCCTGGGGGGTAACAGAATCTGGTTTTGAACAGTGTAGATTGGTTGGGTCTTATGACAGTCATAAATAATGTTTCTTCCTTCCAAACATGGCTTTGCAAAGTACTAATCAGTTTTCTGCACATCTCCCTCCTCTTGTGGCACATCAGTTAGAAAAGCAAAAGGAAACTATGGTAAACCTACCAATTAATATTCTGGACACATAGAAGGTCAATGAAAAAGAGGGAAACCAAGGTCCTACTTCTTAATACTGTATGAAATTTAACTATCAAAACATACTAACACTTTCTGGAACCTGTGATGTAGTTTCTATCATGATGCTCAGCATGTATCAGTACCTAACTGAGTGTGGTTGGTCTCTGAAGCTAAGTAGGGTCAGTCCTGGTTAGCACTTAATTGGGAAAGTTTTAGAAAATACCTGGGTGGTTGGCTAGGCTGGGAAATTAACAGCATATCCTAGCAGAAACTTTTTCAGAGGTGTTGCTGAGAAAATTGCATGAGGTCCATGAAATTACCAGGGGTGAAATGGATTCCATTACCAAGAGTTGGGTTTGATTCAAGGACATCTTTACTACCTTAAGTTCTATCTGATTAGAACCATCATAACGCAATATATTATGTAAGAAACAGCGAACAAATTTAATGGCTAAAAAGAAAAGAAACATTTAATACTTGTCAATACAGAATGAGTTCTTACTGTCAATATAATATTAGAGATTCAGTATATCTATTGTCCTACACATCTATAGTTTCACTTGTCTACAATCAGAGAATATGGAGATGGATTTTTCACGTGCTGAAATCACTGTGAGCTAAATATTAATGTGATCAGAAATTCATATATATGGGAAGAAAATGTAATAATTCTTAACATGTAATTAAGAGATGAGATCAATGTAATCCTAAACTTCTTGATGGGGTTCCTATGGTTCTTTTGATAAGCACAAATCATTTTTAAGAAAACAAGCCATTGGGTGGTTTGTTACTGATCTCACCACATTGTCCTTTACATCATTATAAGATGGTTTATATAAATACTGTACAAGAAATGTTTAATGAATATTGTTGCGCTGCCAGCTCTCATTAATTTCCTCCATCAACTGGTAATCCTATTCCTTTGTCATGCCAAGAGAACAGGGCAGGCATCTAACTGTATTTCCAACCTTGTTAATCTGCAAATTTCTCACAGGTCCCCTTGTTCCCGCAGTTAAAGTCAAGAGGCATGAAATCAAAAGTGATCCAACACCTCTGGGTTTTGAAGGTACAGCTACTGAGTCCATGCATGCTGTTACTTATAAAATGTGCATCCTCACATCACTACTAACATTTCATACAAATCTCCATGTCACTGTATCAGAGGAGCTTCAGTGATTTTTTAATCATTTATTTTACTTGTTGCATCTATCTCTGAATACTCATTGTCAGAGGATGATGGGGAAAAGAATTTCAGAATCTACTTGTCTGTGACTAGGCCAATACTTTGCTTCCTTCCTCAAAGATGATTTGCCTGCAACCTAATTCATCAGGTTGGCAGGCTTCACAAGGAATGGGCTTTTTGTGAGCTGAAAAAAAAGTTAAGGGAGGAACATAGAAACACAGAGCTGGTAGAAGCCATAGATGCTTCTCAGTCTAATTTTCTGCTCATCCCAGGAAGCCAAATCTAAGCAGATGGCTTTCTAACCTCCCTTTGAATATATTCCATGGAGGGCAGCCCACCAGCTCTCTGAATAACCAATTCCATTATCAAATACCCTTACCATTAGGAAGTTCTTCCTAACATCTAAACCAAAATTTGATTATTCTTCTCAAAATGTACTACTAAAATACAAATCAATTTTGGTGTCTCTCCAAACCTCTAGTTTTCTTGCTTATTTGAGATATAGGAGCTAGAAAATATATATTCAATTTTCAAATGGCTCATTTCTACTTTCTATACCACAGTCATATATATTGCAGTCCTATTAAAAAATTACATCTTGTATTTTCTGATTGTGCCAAAGCCAATTGGGAAATATGTAGTTCTGTTGGAGGAATACACTCAATGTCTCAGTGTTCTTATGGCCTCTGAAAGCCTTATATGTCTGTGATAGAATGAGGCTAGTATTAAGCACATAAGGTGTACTATATCAGTTAGTTAAATGTATGTAATTTTTTTTAAAAAAAAGCAGTCACATTTCATTTTGCCCTGGCTCCATGCTACTTGTCATGATCAAAAACAGCCTTAGACCTGAAACTAAGTCGGTCTCTGCTTTTTTTCAATTATTTATCTTTATCTATTCTTAGAGTTCTCCATCTCATTCTCTCCCACTTGAATGAACAAAGCTGTCCTCATCTGTCTTTGGGCTTGCTAACTCCTAATGACCTTGGCTGCATGCTCATCTGTCTGTTTTGAGATAGTGCCAATCTTGTTACTTGTACTGAGCTTGATTCATGTTAAGCTTGTTTAATCTGTTAGTCAGTAATCAGCTAAATGTGATATGTGAAGATCATCATGTGTTGGCAGTCCTTTGATTACATGTCATCCAATATAATAAGGAAATAATTCATATTGGATAGATGTTCAGATGATTGTTCTAAAAGATGTTGTTGTGGTCTTGCTGTGACCTTTTGACTGCATGCTTTGCACCTTCAAATATTATTGGCTATGTAACCTGTGATACATTTTATATTCCATTTAAGGCCCAACATTTTAAATAATAGCATTCACTTAGCATGGAAGAGGATATATCATCTCAGTCACAGGAGAACTGTAATATTGCTGTTCCCTCCAGTGGTAGGTAAATACTCCTGTTGGCAAGACCTGGTTCTCTAGGAAATGTCAGATGCATTCATTGCCTTTCTCAAGTCTTTACCTTCTAGACTTTTTGAGACTCCTGGTCTTTCCACAGTTGCGCTTAATCTTGGCACCATTCACAGACAATAGGATGGTTCTGCCATATCCGCATGAGACTTCTGTACCTTTATCTTGATCCCAGTCCACAAGTGAGATAGGTTTAAGTCATACTTAGCTGTAATGTAGTTAAATAAGCCATTCTCCACTTATTCTGAGATCATCCAAGGTCATTCTTTGGGTACAAATTCTGTTCAGTTTTGTGCCTATTAACCTGGATTAGGGCTGGTGGTGACTGGGAATAGAGAAAGTAGCAAAGCAGTACATAAGGCTTGGCAATGGAGACACATATTTCATGCCAGTACTAATTGGGTTGATTCAAGAGTGATTGGAGATTGCTACATATCACAGTAGAAAATAATTCTAGAAGTTCCAGAATTCTAAGACACAAGCATTCCATGCTTCCTAAACCATCTAGAGGGCACCAATGGGGAAAGGGCATTCTGGAATGCATACTTTCATTCAAAAGCTGCTCATTCTAGAAATTCAGTTTGAATCAGGGTCTTACAAGCTGACAGCACATTTTACTGCAGTTTTGGAATAGCTTTTTAAAATGTTGTGTGGAGGCTTAGAAGAAATTGGCAGAACTTGCTCTTAAAATATCACATCCCACTCCCCTCTTAATGTTGTGACTGCCAGGGGGAGCTGGTCTTGATTTCCAACTGATCAATGTACAGCAAAGACATGTGCAGGAAATCAAGATGGCAGCCACAAGGCAAATAAAAAGGGGTGGGGCTTCAGCTACAGAGTTACAAATCCCATCTTGACTTTTTTTATGTGTCTGTGGTCTCCATTGATCCAGAGTAGGTGGTCTTGAAGTAATCTAGTCTCCTTACTATGATCCTTGAAATTCGTCAAGGAAAGTTTGCATGCTCAACTTTTCATCTTTAAGATGAATACCAACCAACATTTTTAAAATTATAGAATTCTCTGCTTCCTATCCCAGATGCCTTTGAAAGCACCCTCTTGGCTCAAGCTAACTCCAATACTGTTTCCTCTACAAGACCGGTACCCAGATCAGCTTCACAGACAGGTAAAAAGAAATGACAGTAGAACATTTCTCTGGGTTAGCCCCATGAAATGGGCTGGAACTCTTTTAGACAAGGAGGAGCCCTGAATTCTTAAATGGGGCCTCAAGATTAGGGTTTGTGCCAAAAGCCTCTTGATTGATTGTATCTCAAGCATGAAAATCATGTTTAGTTCCAAAGGATTACCTAATTTTTTTTTCTATCCATCTACTTCAACTGTATTCTACTTATACTTCCTCTGTTTTCTTTCTCTCCATGTTAGGCACAAAGGATCAGGCTTAGTCAGTGCAGTTCTAGCTCACTGATTTATTGATGTTACAAGGTTATAGGAATTTCTCCAACTGCCCACTGAACACCTGAACTCCAAAGATAAGGCTCACAAGAGGTCATGAACCTTTGGCATTTGTGCATGCATAGCAATTCAAGGCTGATACCCCTCTTAACCCCTGGTTCTGCCCTTCCTTCTCCCACACCCCACTTTGCAAATCATAAACTCTTCAGAGTGTAGAGGAGCTATGTTGCTTATAAAAAAGAAGTCTTTCAGAGTCCAGTTAATTCCTGGTGACTTCATGGATTCAGTGCAATTGTCTTGCCAACACTGCTGAAATTGTTTGCCACTGTCTTCTGGGATTTTTTTTTTACTTTGCAGTATAGCCCACAGCCACTGAGGTTCTCTGTGGTCTCTCATTCAAATGTTAACAACTGGCCAAGCCCAGACAATTAGTCCCAAGGTAAGCCTCAGTCATTCCTCAGCAGGAGAAATAGGTTCTGAGGATAAGCAGTGGGAAATCAAAAGGCTTAGTGCAGGGATGTCCAACCTTGCCAACTTTCATTCTATGCACCCTCAGCTATTCTGGCTGAGGAATTATGGGAGTTGAAGTCCACACATCTTAAAATTGACAAGGTTGAACATGCCTGGCTTAGTGGGTCTTATTGAGCCTTACAATTCCACCTTTAGATCTTGTCTTCTTCCAAGAACCCAGTGATTCTTAAGTATTTTAAATCATATGTTTGAGAAACAGCCTGACAGTCAACTATCTAACATTGATGGACATGGCTTTAAAAAAAAACAATCCTCAGTCTAAATAAACGCAACAAATACTTAAATTAGCACTCAATAAAACTGTTAGGATCTCTTTTTTAATGAAGAGACAATTATAACATTTACTGTACTTTGCTACAATTTTGTTCTGCATCTCTCTTTCTTTGGTGTTCCTCTTTCCCATCTTTTAATTTTTCATTTAGATAACCTTATAATTTAAAGGCTGAAAATCAAGAGGAAAATTAAAAATAATGTAAAATTGGTATTGTGGGAAGGGTTTTATGAAATATATTGTATTTAGATGGGTTTTTGAAGAAAGTGAATTTATCATTGGGGAAAATAAAAAGAATCTGTTGCCTTCAGTAAAATGAGAAACATTTTGTCATCACAAATCCTTCGGCCAATAGAAACGGTCTCCAAAATTCTCCACTGATTTCTGTTATAGTTCTAAAGTGTTTTGACATCTTTGTCGTAAGAAAGATTCAGCTGGCTCTTTCCTCTGACACATTAATGAACTTCATCCGTTATCCCTATAAACTCTGGGGGTAAGGAACTGTATCACTCATTAAAAATGGTAATTAAATCAACCTAGAAATAGTGTGCCTTGTTAACAATATTACATTGGAGATAAGCAAGTTGGGTTTTTGTAAATGCAAATGAGTCATAACTTTCCTCCCACCAAAATAACATTCTTTTGTCCTCCTTTGATTCCACAACTAAGCCTTGAGTAAGTCACTGCCACTTGGGGTGCTTTTGTGCAAATGAGTTTGCAGAATAAGAGTGCCATGATTCAAAACATTGGTTCCTGGCAATCAGTGTCGGTATTGCTTGCCACTTAGATTCCTGTGAATCCAAGAGCTGAATTGAATTTGGTAAGAGAACCAAGCTTCATGTTTTTTATTTATTCATTCTCAGTCCACCTCAATTCCTGCAATGCATGGTATGTGAGATTACCCTTGAAAAACATTTAGAGATCACAGTTGGATGCAAAGTGCTTCTGACTGCTCTAAGAAACTGGGATCAAATGAATCTGCATTGAGCAATTTCCATTGCCTTTCAGATCCTTTCAAGTATAATGGAAGGTGGTGTCAACCTTACATGCTTTATAACTTGAAGCCTGATTATTTACAGCAGTTTTTTCAACCTCAGCCATTTTAAGGTCAGCGGACTTCAATTCCCAGAATTGCTGTCTGGGGAATTCTGGGAGAGTCCGCACATCCTGGCAGGAGACTTCTCGGAGTTGAAGTCCACATTATGAAGATGTTGGGCTACTTGATGAACAGGAGAGTTCCTTCTGAAGATTCCCCCCTTCCAGAATTTTACTATCCAATAATCCTTTTTCTGTAGGGCTCCCAGGCTGTAGAGTGCATTCCTTAACCTATCCCACTATTTGTAAAAGTGGCAAAACATATATATTTCACCGATACTAAGCTATCTCAATGTTAAATTTGAATTCTGATTTTAATTATATTAATTATAAGTTATACTTAATTATAATAATTTAATATGCTATGATGATTAATGAGTTTAATGAATTGAATAATTAAATGAAATAAAAATGAATTTAATAATTAAACTTAATTATATTAACATATTTAATTGATAGTTTGCAGCATATAGTGGTGCTGGCCTAGAAACTAGGAGCCGGTGAGTTCTAGTCCTGCCTTAGGTATGAAGGCCAACTGGGTGACTATCAACCAGTCACTCTTTTTCAACCCAACACTCTCACAGGGTTGTTGTTGTAAAGAAAATAGGAGGAAGGAGTATTAGGTATGCTCATTTCCTTGAGTTACTTATAAAGTAATAAAGGTAGGATTAAAACAATTCTAATGAATAAATGAAGCCTTCTTGGCTGTGGAAGAAACTTAGACAGGTGAGACATTCAGTTAATTAAAAATGGATGAAAAATAAAAACAAGGTCTGCCTGGAAAGATATTTCACACTCTTTTAGGATAGAAAATATCTCATCATTTGTATACATCCCTCCCTGATTTGCACTGGTAGAAGCTATCAGTTTTTAATTGTTCGTATGTCACCCAGGGTCAACGTTGTGACATGGGTAGCCATCTAAATTATTTGAATAAAATATGCATGCAATTAAATTATTTTAAAAAATGAATGCATATAATTAAACACCATCAAGGACAGAAAAAAAGTTGGCTAATCTCATTAACCAAGAACTGAAAAAGAAAAAAGGAATAATGTTGCTGGAATTAGGCAATGCGCTGAGCAGCATCTTGGATCCTTCAGCAGCCCAGAAAGCACTGTGCCTACCCATCCTTTTTGGCAAGACCCCAGTTATTTTATTTAAAACTCAATAGGATATAATGCAAATGTTCTGTTTCTTTCTTTTTTTTTTAAATAAAGGATGGCCTAGCAGACAGATGCCATCGCTAGATACATTTGAGGATTTTGAAGCCATTCCATCCAGCACTGAGGACCTTTCGAACTCTTCAGATCTGGAGGAAGACAGCCACCCTTCTAATGTAGGTAGCATCCTTCCTAGCTTCATTCAGTTGACTTTCCTCAAGCAAGATCTAAGCACAGCAGAAAGACTAACCTTGCATTTTCAAATTAACTAACCCACGATTTTCAGACTAACTAACCCAAGATGGTTTTGGGTTGGCTACTTCAGGGACCTTAATTAATATGGGTAGTTCTTGCTTAATAACAGTTCAAAGTTCGGATGAACT
>JANHZU010006149.1:297962-313126 GCA_032468055.1 Acrochordus granulatus | reverse complement strand
CCTGCACTTTTCCTTGGATTGGCAGGATTGGATAAGATTTACACATCCTCTTAACATCTCCAGGTGGAGTTTAACCCAGAAGTCAATTGACTGATCCCTTTCTGATGTTTCCATAAAATGCTACCTCCCCTAACCAAAGCATGCAGATTGTGGGAATGGCCAATTAGGGGAAGGAGCCCAAATCAGCAAGAAGGTAGGGCTTGGTTAATATTTGGATGGGACCAGCGGGAAAGACCAGAACCATAGACTATGAGAATTAAAAAGTAGAAAAAGAAAAGAAAAATCTAGAAGTAGGTAACTGCATACCTCCTCGGTGCTGATGCCAAGAAATCTACATAAATGTATTTCTGTGGGAGTGACTAGTTTGCCTGAAATAAAATTTTTCTTTAACGACATTAGATGCATTTAATTAGTCTTGGACCCATCTCTGAATATTTCCCACTCTCGGATTCCTTTCTTAAACAAGCATTATGTGAATTAACTACTATCGTATATTAACTCAGAAACATTGCATACTATACCAGCAGTGGCTGAAATGTGGGGAAAAAAGAAAATTAACCCTTTTCTCCTCCCCTCCCCCCAATACTTAGGTTAGTGAAGAAGTTGGTTTCAGAGAAAACAGACTGGATACCTTCCAGTCTGTTACAACCAGCAGAAGGTGAAGCCAACACCACCTGTAGATTGAGCAATTCAGGTAACACGTTGCAGAATTTGAAAAGTTTCATGTTGTTTGTGTAATTTTGCATACCTTCATTCCTAGACAGTAAGAAATTCTGGTATGTAGTTTCTTTAGGAAAACAGGGAATTGGTGGACTGTTATTGTCACATTAATGTATTCATTAATATCCCAAACAGAGGGGATGTTGATAAGCACCCAAAACTAGGAAACCAGTAGCAATGTCAGTAAGTAGCAGGGCTTTCTTCATTCAGTCTCATCCACCCCGCGCCCCCCACTGCTTTTTGAAGCCAAATCCAAAATCTCACCTGTCTTGTTATTTTGATTAAATAATCTATTGCTTTCAGAGTCTTGCTTCAAGTTAATAGAACAGCCACGCTTTGGTAGGCCATCACTAACTATGAAGAAAACATAAGGACTTAAGAGTTGAGGGTTCACTACTCCTTAGTTAGGTGAGATAAGAACAGGAGGGGAGGAATGGGATATATGATGGGACATTAATGAAAAAATGCAACTTTGTTAGGTGAGGTTCTTCTTTCAGTTGAGGAAGAACTTCAGGCTTGTGTTGGTGATTTATTACCTAGAAGGAACCTCCAGCAGAAATCTGACTCCTGGTAAAAGTTCCTCGCAGGGATCCCTAAAAAATAAATCAGCATTACTGATACTGTTGGTGCATTCCCATTTCAGATATCTACAGCGATACACACAGCACTGCATCCACAAACTCAGATCTGAAGGTGGGAGAGCTGAACAGAAGCTTCACAGCTGGACAAAAAGCTGGAAGCTGAGCACACCGGGAAACATCTCCTCAGGGCTCAGTCTTCTCTGTTTACCTGCAGATGCTGGACCAAATTGCCTTTTCCCCAAGCTCTGGATTTCAGAATTCAATATTTTGTCAACCTGAAATACATAAAAAAAGAAGAAGCCTTGCCGAGCTAGTAAATTTGAAAATAAGTTAAACTTCGGAGATGTCAAAAGTACCGTAGTATTCGATAAAACACACCCACTGTATGCATTTTGCACTGCGTTTTTGAATGTCGGAAAAGGCGTTGCCTAGATTAGACTGACAACAACACACATTGTTCTACAGCCTCAGCTCTGGAGCTGAACGCTGGATTCTTGAGACTCAGATCTCAAGATCCTCAAGGTGATGGAGAAAACGCCTCGTGTTCCTCTGCCAGGAGGGATCGGCTCTCCAACCCAGCGTCGTCTTCTGTGGCTCGATCTACTAATGTGCTGTATCTCAAGACAATCAGAATCAGGGGAGCACCAAAAAAGGAAGCTGAAGAAAGTGCAATTCCTGAACCTGAGCCAACGGTTGCAGCTTTGCAAAACAGCGAAACGTGTAACCCGCTTTGAGGGTACATATAATCTTTTGTCTACAGGGTGTTTTTGGATGCTAACTGGAAACTAATAGGCGGTTTGTAACTCAACAGGGGGATGAGGAACGGGCTTTCATGAAGGCAGTTCTGAGGTGTGTTTGTGGCATCAACAAAGCAGCCTTGTCCTTCCCCAGAGGTTTCGCATCCAATGTTGGTAGTTCTGTTTAATGCTGCAATTCAGTGTTTTACACTTGCGTAGAATGCATTTGGGCATTGTCTTATGCTGGGCTCTGGGTTAGAATACAGAGTTTCTTCTCCCCACCCCTCAATATTTAATGCATCCCCATATAATGTCCCCCCTAACATTGAGGTACTCGCAAAGGGAATGGTTGTGTCTTGAAGGTTCCTTGCCATGTCATCATATTTCAGGAGAAGGCATTACCGCTCTCTGGACAATATCATGATTTGCCCTAAGCATTTCGGTTCACAGGATTCAAAGTGCATGTGAGCACCAGAGGGAGGAAATTATATGTAAAAGTGTTTTGCATGAAGGTTTCATCTTGATGGTAAGTGGGAAAGTTGGTTCCACATGTCATGTCATTTTCAGAACTTTTTTTAAACGTACAGTAAGAGTAGGATGACTCAGTGGGTACTATATAAAAGTCTGGTCCATCAAGAGAAATCCAAAGATTATTTTCCAAACCATGGCATGTGGCAACTCCACATAATCTGAAAGATGTGCTCCCAAGCGATACACCTCTCAGTTTGCATGCCTCTTAATTGCACCACCAGTAAATGGCTGTGGCTGCTTGAACCGTTTAGTTGATCCTGGAATCACACCAGAACAGCAGAAGATATTTCCTGGAATAATGCTTTGTCTTATATGGCTGTGGCTGAAATGTTAGGATATTTTCCTGCTAAAGTTGCAACATTACAATTCAGTTCAGGGCAGTGCTCCCCAGCCACTTCATTACTGATCCCCTTCATGAAGGTTCAGATTGTTCATTGAGTCCCCAACATTTATTGTATGAAAATAATAAATACAAGTTTAACTAACAATGCTGTGAATAGTAATAACAGCAGTAATAACTTCAACTCCTTGGATAATTCCATCAATCCTTGGGAATTGGTATTGACCATTTGGGAAAACCTGGTTGAGGGTATGTGTTTGGATATAATTATGTTTTTTTTTATTCAGGCATGAAAGCCAGCTGAGAGACTTAGACCAGTCACCCTCTCTCAGCCCAACCCACTTCACAGGGTTGTTTTTGTAGGGGAAATAGGAGGAGGGAGCATTATCTCCATCACTCTGACTTGAATATAAATCTAATAATATATGTATAAAACACCTTTGGGGCACGGTTAACTGGTTAAGTGCACATCTTAAGTGGTTAAGATGAGGGGCTTGTCGGACAGAAGGTCAGCAGCCTGGCAATTTGAGACCCAAGCGCTGCCGCATCATGGGATGAGCTCCCATTACTTGCCCCAGCATCTGCCAACCTTGCAGTTTGAAAGCATGTAAATATGCAAGTGGAAAAATAGGTACCACCCTTGCTGGGAAGGTAGCAGCGTTCTGTGTGCCTCGGCGTATAGTCTGCCAGCCACATGCACATGGAAGCATCTTTGGACAGCACTGGCTCCCTCGGCTGTGAACTGGAGATGAGCATTGCCCCCTAGAGTTGGCCATGACTGAAACATCTTTCATATGCAGTCAGGAACAGTTCAGGGTTTTTTTTAAAGTGGCCCACACCCAATCCTGTTTTAAAAGATGGAAAATTAGGTGTAGAGCCAACTTATTGATTAGCAAACACATATATGGGCTCTAGGGATGTCTAAGGGGAGAGGGTAGTCAAAATCAGCAAACTGACGAGAAACCTTAATGTCAGCCTTGCGAAGTACTCCAGACAAAAAGCACACCCAGGAATACTAGCTCCAGCTTTATTGTAAGGTTACATTAACAATTCTTGGAAGTGTACAGTACATCTCTCCTCTCATCCAAAAAACTAGGGAGGGTCCCTTCTGAGATGTTTGCCATGCCCTCATTCCTTTTGATGGCTTAGCAATCTGACTGTTGCCTAATCTATGGCTCTTCCTTCTGTCTCAAGATCAATGCCACACACCATTACTTTTGAAATGCAAGCCCTGCCCCTTCCAAATGGATGTTCAAAAAGGGTAGAGTTTGCACCACCATGTTCTACCCACCACGTTGCTAGCTTTTCCTCCTCCTTCTGGATGTCCCTAATTGGCTTTGTTCCCACAATCTGCTTGGAGTAGCATTTTGTAGCAACACAAAAAAGGGATCAGTCAATTGACGTGGTTAAATTCCACTTGGTGGTGTTAAGGGGATGCATAAATCCCATCCAGTCCTGCCAGTTGGAGAAAAAATGCCAGAGTTACAGAGCAGCTGATGAATGCAAACTCCAGTGCACAAAACAGGACAAGCCTCCTGAGAGTTGAAGTCCACACATTTTAAATTGCCAAGGCTGAGAATCACTGTTCTAGAGATACACCACTATGTGAGACCATAACTATTAAAACTGTAATTTTCCTTTCATTTTATTACAACATTGATATTAGGTTTCATCTTAGCCTTGTAATATGGTGAAAGACAAATTATAGTGTAGGCCTTTTAGGATTAATCAAACCAAAGCTATTTTTGAGTCTGATGTACAGGAGAGTTAAAATAGTCCTTTGGTAATATGTGAAAAAACAAGTCCATCCTATTCAGCAATGGACAGTCTGCTGGTGAGCATCCTAATGTTTTTCTCTGACTAGCATCAGAGAAGAGGCGGCTTAGAACCTCCGAGATACATTCACATAAGCTCCTCGACCAATTTACTGTATTTTAACCCATTTTCTTGGTTTTGCTGTACCTGAATCCTAAATTAAATGAATGGGTTGTCTGATAATGCTAATAGTATGTTTTAGAGAACTCGGGAATAGTTTTAAAGCTTCTGAAAATATTTAGCCAGGATATGTGGGCTTAGATAAGAGTCTGAAGGCAAGGATGCTTCCATTATTCTTAGCTGCTAAGTGAGGTAATTCAGCTGCTGAAAATCACCTTTTAAAAAATTCCCAAATTAATCTCCAGCTTTTTCATAGAGCTGGCCAGTCTGATCAACATTCTTCTTAACTATAACTTTCTCTCCAAAGAGATTAAAGTTTCATGTCCAAGACTTTGGGACAATTAAAAGAGGCAAAGGTGGTACAAAATTAAAAGATGTCTGGGAATCAGCCAATTGTGATTGCAACAACCCATGTTTTGGGGTTGTTAAGTTTTTAAGTGCCACATGGGCTTTCAGGTCACCTGTTATTCTCCTTCAAGCAAACTGAGCCAAACAATATGAGAAGGCAATGCAGCCTGTATGGGATAAAGTGATTCCCCAAACTGTGCATGTATGAAAAAAGTTGAACGGTAGACTGTAACTTTAAATCAGTGTTTGTCAACGTCAGCAACTTTAAGATGCGTGGACTTCAATCCCCAGAATTCCCCAGCCAGCATGCTGGGGGAGTTGATGTCAACACATCTTAAAGTTGCTGACGTTGACAAACGCTGATTTAAACAATGGGAAATCCCATTGGGATGTATTTTAATTTCTGATCTGCTTTCCTAAGTGTTACACTAATTGATCAGGATTTATATTGGCAACAATCTTGAGGCATGTGAATACCAAAACAAAAAATTGTTTCCATCCCAACCCGGCAAGAAAGGTCTGTGTGCAAATGTCTGGTTTTCTGTCTGTAAGCATTTGTATAGCAGATGCCTGCTACACACTCACCCACACACCAGTGCCCTTGTGAGTTTCTTTGATCAGGAGATTCTTACCCTATTAGGTTTTTTTTTAAAAAAAACTTATACTGTGCATTTTTAATGACATGATTTTAAGGTTGCAAATTTCCATAAGTTGAGGAGGATGTGCAATCAAACCTGGTGTTCAGTATAGGACATATTTCTGCTCTTACAGAAAGGAGTCGATGTTCAGATACAACAGATAAATTCACTTAGAACATTTTGGCACTTTCTGTCTATATTTGTATTACGATCCCAAGCTTTCCCATTCTTTCCTTAGATACACTGAACAGCCATGAAAGACACCTGGGGATTAGAAAAATACCATGCTACAGATAGTCCTCAACTTACAGTCATTCGTTTAGCAACCATTCAAAGTTACAATGGAAGTGAAGCGTCTTACAACCAGTCCTCACACTTATAACCATTGCAGCGTCCCCATGGTCCCGTGATCAATAGTTGGGCCCTTGGCAACTGGCAGGTACTTTCAGCAATTTCAGGATCCCAGGATCACGTGATCATCATTTGTGACTTTCCCATCTGGCTTCTGACAAGCAAAATCAATGGGTCAAGTCGGATTCACTGAAAAACCATGTGATTCGTTAAGCAACTGGAGTGATTTGCTTAAGAACCATGGCCAAAAACGGTAATAAAATTGGGGTGGTCCACTTAACAATTGCCTTAATAACGGAAATTGTCCCAGTTGTGGTCATACGTCGAGGATATCTTCTGTATTGTGTCAGCCTCAGAGCTGCTAAATTCTGCTGCTATAACTCCTGCAGTTGCAACTTGCAGGGGTGGCTGTGGGAGAGGATTAAAAGAAAAAATTCAAGATGATTGCCATGGCCACCTACTCAAAACCTCACCCCTTTTAATACATATCACATATAAAGTGGGTGGGGCTTTGATTACATCATCATTGATTTTGTTAGCTCTCACCTGCAGACACCCTTGATTACTTGGCCCAAGATTTGTAATTTTAAAGTTTGTTTTCCACATTGAGGATAATGTTATTTGTGGCTCATTATTGCTGGAAGAGAGGCAGGGAAATTCTGCTTTCTTCCCTTGTTCCTTGTATCAGGACCGAATGTATGAATGTATAACAAAATGTGTGTTTGTGTGAAGCTGAACTTTCTGTAAATAGACCATTATGAACTGTGTAAAACCAGTCCTTGTTTTGACTTTCTACGAATTATAAATGCCACATTACAAAATTCCTCCCATCTTTTTTCCTTACTTTAAGTGTGATGTGAAACTGAAGTCAATCCAAACCAGAAAACAAGCAAAAAAGGAGATGTGGCATGAATTGACTGAGCCCACCATTTCTTTTTCTTTTCTTTCTTCCTTATATTAAATGAAACAGCAAGATTAATGGGAGGGAAGGCAGGCACCTTACTTTTTGCCTCTTTCTGAAAGAAAAATCTCCTTTCTGAAGCTAAGCTCTGATTAGGAGGAGCCCATCTAACAGAAAATATGTAACGTCTGGTGCCGGGACGAAAGCATGGCAGGCTTAGCATGCAGAACTATCCTAGGGTCCATTGTTTTGCCAAGGGTCAGGGCACTGATCAAGTGCCAAGGCAAGTGCCCAGCAATTGGTTCTTTTGGATCCAGAGACAACAAACACCCCAGTAAATAAAGAGATTTTAAGCTTTATTATTAGCTCAAGCAAATAGATCTAAAAACATGACATAAAAAGCATGTATTCCAAGCAGGATGAATACCCAAATCTTTTACAAGCTGCAAGAAGCTCCTTAATAGCAGCAGCAGAGATACCACAAGGGTGGCTAATTTCCACAGTACCCAGTGCTAGGTTCTGTGCAGAAGTTCCCAGCAAACAACAGCAACTCCAAGGTTTTAACAACATCTGGCACCAGGACTTCATAACCCTGCTTATGGTCATGAGACTGCAAGACCTGACCTTGACCAGGTGGCACATGACTCTGAGATGGGAATAAAAAGTCTGAGGTTTTTCACAGGTTTGCAGCCATGTAAAGATTCTCCTCCCTTCGCTCAAGCGACACTGAAAAACAAGCAGGTTAGCTCAGAATGAGCCCTAGACTTTTCTTAATAGGAAGGAGAAATCGAATTATATCACTAAACTTGAAATGACAATGGTCTTCCGCATTGCCCCGACATCCATCTCTTAAAAATAACAATTTTAATTATCAGAGAGTCATGTCAGAGCCTAAAACAGGTGACTAGATCAGAATTATATTATTGAGCATTATTTTATTAAGGGATGTAACTCCAAGTCCTTTTATTATAAACTCACATTAGGCTTTTGTTACTGCACAACCAGTAAAACCCACAACACACTTATTATGGCTATTTTACTGGATTGGAATGCCTGTGGCAAACATGCTACAAAGGTGTGAACATTAAATATCAAGCTAGAATCCCTGCTGTATACAACAAACAGCCCAGTCAAAAACTATTTTGTTTTTTCCATCCTTAACAAACTTTTTTGGATAAGAAATAAACAAAAAGAAGAATTGTTAAGAAATAAATATTAAAATGGGAGGTGATGACCTTGGGTGGCCTCTAAAATTCAGTGAATTAAGTTCGATCAAAGCTTTGGAAGCTGTGGAAGAAACCAAACAAGGTTGATGACAATTATGTGCTGCAAGTATGTGTAACACAAATTTTGCCCAGGAGGAGGCAAGAAGGATTTAGGAAAAGATTTAATGTAATTTTGGAAGGTGTTCTTTCACTAAAAAAGCTGCTCATGTTGCCACACTCATTTACACAACAGAAACTTTCCTTGAGGGCACTTATGGCCAGATCAATGGGCTGCTAATATATGGGCAAAGCCTTGTTCAATGGGAACAACTTAGATGAAGGATTGAAAAAAAAGATGAGCACTTAAAGAATGACACCTGTTTAATCCCCTGGGATGTCCTTACTGATTTGGATAGAAATGAGACTAAGGGTTAGCAGGAGCTTAAAGAGGATTCAGAGGGCAGGCAAGATGAAGGAGGCTATAATTATAGTAATAGATCTCTGGGGATTTGGGTTTTCCACACTCTTAACATAAAACCAAAGCAGCCTACATCAATTAACTTTTTTTCTATAAATTTCAGGAAAATAAGACTCTCAATTTTGGAAAAAACCCAGATCAGCATAAATGGCTCAAACTCTGCTGGAACAAAAAGGCTGCCAATCAAGACATGTTAGGCCTCCTCTTGGCAGGAAATTCACATATGAGAGACCCCTCAATTTATATTTATACTCCATTAATATTATTTCTTCCAAAGAAGTATCTGCATCTAACTATGCTTAACTATGCCTAAACCACAAAACTTTCAATGATAAACAGTATCCCTGTCCTTATCACTAGTTGTAGAAGGAAAACGAGACACATTTATCATAGTGGATAATGTGCAACAGGGACTTGGATCTGTAAAATACTATTAAAAAGAGTGGGGTTGCATTACATTTAATAATATGTTGTTGGATATTAATATCTGAAGGAATTTTTTAGGCAAACATTTGGGAGAAAACCTAAACCCATTTTGTAGATAGGTATTCATAACCCACATCCCTTTTTTAAGATAAATGTATAGACAAGTATTCCAACAGAAATTTTTATATGTATGTCTAGGAATTGACTTTCTTTAACATATTTCAGATAAGAGTAAAAAAAAAATGTCATTTTTCACCCTACTACTATCACCAGTACTCATAATCATATGCAGAATTTCTTTGATAAAGGTAAAAATAAAGCTTTTCCTTTCAGTCATGTCCAACCTTTGAGGATGGTGTTCAGATGCTTAAGTAGTCATGTGGCTGGCATGACTATACACCGAGGAACAAAGAATGCTGTTATTTTGCCACTGAAGGTGGCACTTATTTATTTACTTGCACTTTTACAATCTTTTGAACTGCTAAGACCTGGAGCAAGTACCAGGAGCTCACCCTCTTATATGGCACTTGGGTCTCAAATTTGGGCTGCCAATCTTCCAGCCAACAAGCCCAAAATCTTAACCTCTCAGTCACTGTGCCCACTAAGGATTTTTTTGGTAAAAGTGTGTAAATAGCTGATATTCTTTTTTTTTTTAATTAATATTCTGTTCTGTTAAATTAGTCATGTGGTCCTCTATTGGTCCTGGATGTCAGCTCTTATCAAGCTCCGTCTGCCTGATAAGTCAGGAATAGTGGAAGATGAGTCAAACAGCGTTTAGAATGCCAGAGTTTTTCCATCTCAACTCTAAGCAAAAGAATTAAAAGAAGAATTAGAACTACTCTGTAGAGTAGTGTAGATTAAGGACTGTGTAGATTAATGCATTCAGCAGAGTTAATGCATTAATCTTCTCTCTTCTTCCAAAAAAAGTCATGAAATACAAATTATAGCAAGAGAAAGATCTCATTCCAGACAAATAAATAAGTTGTTTAAAAAGAAGATTTACTTTTGCTTCAATAAAATGTCTTCCTTTAAAATGAATGAATGAATGAATGAGGAAGAAAGCTAAGAAGCCAATGTCCAACTTTCCTTCACATCAGTGTTTGCTAATATTTTATCAAAAGGATTGACCCAGAAACTTTGTACATCTTCCTTCTCTCCTTCAGTAGTATTTGTGAAGTTATTACTCAGTAGTTATTCAGTCACACAAATCTGCTCAGAAGAAAACATCAGTGAAATTGAAAGACGTAATTATACAATTATATATTAAATAATATTTTATTATATATTAATATAATATAATAATTTTATAACATATATAATACAGTGTCAGAATATATTAATTATTATAAATTAATTATTTTATTTAATTTAATTATTTATTAATTAATATAGATTTTATAATTATTATATGATAATTAAATATTTTCAAGAGATGGTGGTATTCTAGCTGATTGGTCACTGGAAGCACAGATGGAAGGTGAAGCTCAAAACTTTGGCCACATAATGTGAAGAGAGGACTCATTAGAAAGACTGTTATGCTGGGAAAGATTGAAGGCAAAGGAGAAAGGGACAGCAGAGGATGAAATGGTCAGATAGCATAGTCAGTGTGATGGGCATGGGTTTGCATGGACTCCAGGAAGCTGTGCAGGACCATGGGGTCTTGAAGAGTCAGAGACGACTGTGCAACTGAATAACAAATATTTTCTAAGGCCTACTTGACTACATATTCCAGGATGTATGGCTCTAGATCAGCATCCACACTACTGTGGTTAACAGGGACATTTAGATCTTTCTTATATAGGTCTATTGTGTATTCTTGTCACATCTTTTTAATCTCTTCTGCTTCTGTTAGGTCTCTATCATTTTTGTCCTTTATCATGCCTATTTTTGCATAAAACATTCCATCGATATCTCCAATTTTTTTGAAGAGATCTCTAGTCTTTTCCAGGCCCTCTTATCTCTCTTTGCTATTCTCTGGAAATCTGCATTCAGTTGGATATATCTTTCTCTTTCTCCTTTGCCTTTTGCTCCTTTCCTCAGCTATTTGTAAAGCCTTATAAGACAGCCACTTTTTTTCTTGCATTTTTTTGGGGGGGAAGGTTTTAATGACTATCTCTTGTAAAATATTACATACCTCTGTCCATAGTTCTTCAGACAATCTGTCTATCAGATCCAATCCCTTAAATCTATTCCTCACCACCACTGTATATTCATAAGGGATATGATTGAAGTCATATCTGAATGGCTTTGTGGTTTTCCTTACTTTCTTCAATTTAAGCCTACATTTTGCAATAAGAAGCTCATGATCAGAGCCACAGTCAGCTCCAGGTATTGTTTTTACTGATAGTATAGAGCTTCTCCATCTTTGGCTGCAAAGAATATAATCAATCCAATCTTGGTGTTGACCATCTGGTGATGCCTATGTGTATAGTGGCCTCTTGGGTTGTTCAAAAAGTGTATTTATTATGATTAGTGTATTCTCTTGACAAAATTCTGTTAGCTTTTGCTCTGCTTCATTTTGTACTCCAAGGCCAAACTTGCCTGTTGTTCCACTTATCTTTTGACTTCCTACTTTAGCCTTTCCAAGGAGGAAAAGGACATCTTTTTTTGTTGTGAGTTCTAGAAGGTGTTGTAGGCCTTCATAGAACTGGTCAACTTCAGCCTCTTTGGCATCAGTGGTTGGGGCATAGACTTGATTATTGTGATTTTGAATGGTTTGCTTTGGATTTGAACTGAGATCATTCTGTCATTTTAAAGATTGTAGTACTGATAGTACTGCTTTTCCCACTCTTTTATTGACTATGATGGTTATTCCATTTCTTCTAAGGGATTCTTGTCCACAGTAGTAGATATAGAAGACTTTACACCAATTTTCAAATCTGTATATTCTTTGTTGATTCACATATCGTGGAAAACATTGCTATTGTTTTTACTCTCTTGATGGATTTAGCTCTATAAAATCTCATCCTGCAAAATACACACTGTCTATTCAAATTGTTTGGGAAAGTCTATTTCTAACAGCAGTGGGTTATCTGAATGAGCCCTGAATTTTTTTTATGTTGATGTTTTTCAATAGAATACTTGGCTGCATTTGACACAAGCCTTTAAGAAGGCTTTAATAGCGCACCTTTCTAACTTGGCCTTCATCAATGCCTAGGGTAATTCAAATTTTAATTTTATTTTTTAATGCTGTAAATAGTAATTTAACACTTTTATTTTAATTTCAACATGCTTGAATTTGTAGCTAATAGACTTTGCTAGTGAGTACCCTAGAAATCTAATAAATAACATCAAATCAGTTTAGCAAAACTACAGAAGATTGTGCTGGTGCTCGAAATATCATCCCCTAAGGCAGGGAAGCCACTGGAAAACAAGCAGTCTTAAAAGTATAAATATAGGTACTTAGACTGCAAAAACAATGTCTTGGGTGGGAGGAATTTGAACAATAGGTAAAAGGCTTTTTGCACACATGAATGGAATTGTACACTTCTCTTTCCATGGTTGGTGAAATCCAGAGAAATTGCAAAGAGCAAATTGTTGGAATGACCTCAGTTTCAGGGACAACAGAAAAAAGACAGTTTGCAAATAAATTTTGTAATCACCAGCTAAATTGAAAGCTTTACAAAAATTCTTATTTCAATGAACCCTTTTAAACCTGTATCTATGGTCACAACATTGTCACAATAATAGCACTGATAAAAAGTTTGTGCATACAAACATCAGTGAGATTGTTGGTTCCTACTTTTTGACTAGTTGTTAATGTAAACACTAATTATGACAAACTGGACTATTCCTGCATATCATCTTATTTCATGGGGGAGAGATAAGATATGATGCAAAGACATAAAACAAAACATATTTGAGAAACTTTTTCAGAAGAACCTGAATTCTTCTCAAGGAAAAATACTTCAATATTTCCATACTGTGCAGAATTAAGTCAGTTATCCAGTACACATTTAGCTGGAACTAATTCCACTTTACTTCCTAAATTACTAAGAAATACATATTGGATTGGCCTCATTAAATTTCCAAGCATCTGTCAGTGCAAAAACAGAATAACAAAAGACAAAACACATAACACTGACTTTCCCTGTTATTGCATAATGTTTGCTACATTAAGTAAACCTAAAGGTTTCCCCTGCCAGTCATGGCCAACTCTAGGGGGCAGTGCTCATCTCCGACAACTGAGGGAGGCAACATTTGTTCAAAAACACTTCCATGGTCATGTGGCCAACATGAATACATGCCAAGGCACATGGAACGCTGTTACCTTCCCATGGGAGTAGGTAAAGGAGGAAGGAAGGAAGGAAAGGAAGACTGAGGAAGCTCCCATTACTTGCCCCAGCTCCTGCAACCTAGTTGTTCAAAAGGATGTGAAAATGCAGGTAGATCAACGCTTCCTCCGTTACGTGGTGGCGCTTGGGTCTCAAACTGCTGAGCTGCCGATCTTCTGGCTGACAATTCCAGCATCTTAACTACTCAGCCACCATGCCCCCTTAATGTTACATGACCTTTGGTTTAAAATATGACCCAGAGTGCTCCACAAAAATAATAATAGGATACTGTATAGTTCTCTTAAATAGAGAACTATAGTTCTCTTAAATAGAGCAATAGCTGGACTGCACTATCCAATTACTTGGTTTTAAAAAACAAAACCTATGAAACTCTAAGAAATCTTTAGAAATCTGTCAGCAAAAACCCCAGCGCTGAGGATAGAGGTATGCCTCAACTTGTTCTCCATCTGACAAGAAGATGGCTTCATAAAGCCTCTCAAGGTCCTACAGAAAACACTACATTTTGCTATACAGTTGCATGCATATACATGTTCCTGTAGCCAGATATAATTGTCACTTACCCTGCTCATCCATCAAGATATTATCAGGCTTTATGTCCCTAAGACAGAAATTGAAAAAAAGGCAGTAAATCAGTAGGGACAAAGTTATGACAGTGATCTTAAAGGATATAAGCTTCATAAATTATCCCCAAATTATTCTCTGTTCTGCAAATGTTGTCAATGAGTTTCATTCCACCTGCAGTTGTAAGGAGATAAAAATATTATTGCTAGTTAAAACTGGAAGCATGTTTTTTGTTTTCATTGATTTGCCAGAACTGCATTTCTTATAGTTTCTATGTTAAATTATAATGATTTTCTATCATCCTCTGGCAACAACATTTGTTCTTCCTCCCTCTTGTCTTCTGCAGCCTTCTTCATGTTCCATCACAATTACATTATAAGTTGCAATTCTGCTAAATAACAGAAAACAGCGTCTGGTTCCCTTTGGTAAAATTTGCAGTTTTTACATACTGATTTTTTTCTACTACCATTTACTGTATACTACTTGCTTCTATATAATTGATAAAATTTCACAGATTGTAAATCTGTTTTTAAAACAAAGAAGTACCCTAAAATATTGTTTGTTCTTGATTCAAGTGAGTGACATTTGTTTTTAAAGTGTTAAAGTTAATTAATGTAAAATAATATCATGTATACACAAGCTCACTTGAAGTCTACTTTGCTAGTTAACTGGGAGCCAGTTGTATTTTGTAATCATATCGCATACTTGTTAGAGTGCTCAGTTTGAGCTGCTCATTCCTAGGCTTAGTAGTTGATCGGTCAAAATCTGGCAGCCTGACTCAGATCAGGGGTGTTATGAGAATAAAATATATATGGGAAGAGGAGGGGGGAAAGAACCCACATTCAATTTCACTTTCAATTTATTATAGTCAAAAGGCCCAAATTTGTTGTTGTTCAGTCGCACAGTCGTGTCCAACTCTTCGCAACCCCATGGACTGCATTATGCCAGGCCTCCCTGTCTTGCACTGCCTCCCGGAGTCTTTCCAAGCCCACGCCCATCACACTGACTATGTTATCTATCCATCTCATCCTCCGCCGTCACCTTCTCCTCTTCCCTTCAATCCTTCCCAGCATCACAGTCTTCTCTAATGAGTCCTCCCTGCGCATTATGTGGCCAA
>JANHZU010006149.1:231987-256740 GCA_032468055.1 Acrochordus granulatus | reverse complement strand
TGAGCACCGTACCCTAGAGTCGGTCACGACTGGTAGGGTAAGGTAACACAGAGGAAGTTTTGCTAGCAGATGATTGGTAGGGCTACACTTCTGTGTTCAGAGACACTTTTAATATCTCTGGCTGGTGACTAAACCTTACCACTTGTTAAAGACCAGCCATAATTTATTGGCTTCAGGGTCTGTGCATACACATATACAGTACATGTGTATGTATACACATATACATTTTACATCAGAAGGAGGACATGACAGACTTCTATTTGTTGTTCCAAAAAAAATAACAAGCAACATCTGTATACTTGAAATATAGCATAAATGCATTCTTTCTCAGATCCTCCACTGCTCTCTTCTTAGAGCTAGAAGAAACAAAATGCACTGTCTTCAATTCCAATTAAAGTGCTGCAAAATTTTAAATTATTTGTCTTTTTCTGCTCTCTTTTTCCTAGGAGCGTGGCCTGTTCTTATTGATGACTTTGTGGAATTTGCACGACCTCAAATTGCTGGAGTAAAAAGTACGACAGTGTAGTGCTAAATGAACCTTTAACATGTACCTAGTCTGTACAAATAAACATAATGGGGAAAAATTGCAGTCACTTTCTACCACTGACTGAACTGGACTGAAGACCAATCCTCAAGAGATAAAAGCTGAGGGTTGCTGCAAACCTGTAAGGATGTACCTTGGACCATGTCAGACTACAGGTGGCCTGGGCTTCTCTCATAGCCTGGGCTGCCCTAACCCTTTGGAAACTCCAGCATTGTGGATATCATCTTTTCCCCCCTTTTTTTAATGGAGCCTCCTAATGCTTTCCATAGATTTTACATGTTTTTGGATGACTGTTTGACATTTCTGGTTCCACCTAAAGTACATTCTGTTTTCACCAAGCAAACTCTTTGGTATTGCTGTTTCACAGCTCAGTATCACAATCCACTTGTCTTATTTCTAAAAACCGGAAAAAAGAGTATCTTCGGCAAACACATTTTAAGGCTATCTGCAAAGACTGTGCTGAGACTATCCTAAAACAGTGTGCTTGGATCCATTTTTTTAATGGTCGATTTACAGCTATTGTCAGTGTGAGTGGCAAGGGCTTGTTGTTGTTTGGTTGTGTGGTTGAAAGCAGATGTCAAAGTACCCCAGGAAAGGCTTGGATTTTTGTCCCTCCCTGAAACAGGCTCACCAGCTGCATCGGTGCTGGATTCAGTGCTATTGAAACAGAGGTCAGTTATTGACTCTGCAGTATCCTTAATGTCAAGAAATATTGAGTGCCTCAGGTTGACCGAGAAAGCTTCTTTTGTAGCATCCTGCTTTGCTTATGGGTGGTATTTCTTGCTGACTAGCACAACAGCCTTGGCCATCTTGTTTCTGCACCATACTCCGTGCAGTATCAAAGGAAAGAAGGCTGGAGTTGGCGTGCTTGTTTTCATCGGGCTCCATGACCACCAGTAGTTTTCCAGCTTCTTCTGGGAATTAGGGTCATTGTCCCATACTCTGAAAGTGAGAACACATCTACATTTGATCACATAACTTCTATTTCTGTCTCTTCTATTTTTTATATAGATTGGTTTAAATTAGAGAAAGAGTATAGTTAAGCCTTGCTGTTCCTAAATTTCAATAGGCTAGATTTTGCACAGTAAGGATCAGAGGCTATTGTAATGTGGGAATAACAAATTGCTCACTATTGCTCTTACAATTACCCAGTCTTACTAGTTTTGAAATGCTCATTTTCTGGCCAAGGCATTCTGTCTCTCTCTCCTAACCATTAATTCTAATGAATTGTTAAGAATGCAATACTCAACTTGGAATTCTTGTTACATCTTAGAGAATTCTTGATTAGAGCCAAGGAAGGTTTTTGAAATAACAATGAATGTAATGCAAATTTATTTGAGGCTGGATGGCATAAGCCAAATTCACTCAAATGTTAATAGAGCTACTGTAAATGATTCTTCACCTGTGATGGGTGACTTTGTTCTTATTTTACATCAAGCAGAGACATTAGCACCCAGAACAAGCATTTTCTATGGGCCTATGAAGCCTTCCTGCAAATATTTAGTATTTCATATTTGAGAGTGGGAGTAGCTGGTTTGCATGTCTGAAGGCCTCCAGAGCAGAGAAGATGTTTGATAGCAAATGCATGAACAGAAGATCTTCTATCTATCTTTGCATTGACCACATTGAGGTCTGTGTGTGGAATAACTGTTTACCAACTGGAATTCCTGCTTAAGTGAGATTCCCACAAGGGCTTCTGTGTTTGGTCATCCATATTTTCCATGCCACTCCAAATTGTTTTAAATGTCCAGCCAAATTGATTCAGCACTTTTAATGGAAGAGAGAGAACTTTTTTACTTGATTATGCCTTGTAATCAGTGGAGAGAAGCTATGTGCTTTACTGTGGCAGGATCATAACAGAGATTAATGCAAATGTAAAAAAATCAGTGTGTCCTTTTGGGTGCCAGCAAGCGGGGAGGGCAGGTGACAATGTGTGTGATGACATAATCATGCCAGTGCTGCAGTTGTGGCATTGGGCTGACAGCATCATGACACACATGTAATTTAGTTGTCATTGCAATTTGCTGCAGATGCCATAAGTGCCCCAGAGACTTGTGTGTGTTCCTTTCCTACCTATATAAATTCCCCTCTTTTCCAGCGTAAGGGATATTTAGCACTGAATTTCATGGAGAGTCAATGCCAACAGTAGTTGGTTTAAACCAGAACATGAACTAGCTAGTTTGCAGGTGGTGATTACTGTAAAATTCAGAGTTTGGAAACAGAGGTGCTGAAATTAAAAGGGAAAGAATTTACCCAGATGAGAGAGGTAGAAGGAGATCCAGCATTTCCACGTTTTTCAATCATGATGATAGATTGAAAATGCTACACCCACAGTATGTTTGATTTGCCACTTTTGTCCAACTCACAGACTTTTGTTTTTAACTTAATGCTTGTGATTTTATTCCTTGTGTTTTTATATGACAGCAGCACTTGAAATACCTCCTGGCTTTTAATCATTTAACACCATTTTGTTGTTTTTTTTAAATAGTCATTTGATAGGGAAAACAATATTGGAAACTTTGCATTCAAGGAATTTAAAGCTCCTTTGTAATTCACGAGAAGTGCAAGTTTGATACAGTTCATGTTTTCTTGCTAAAATCTCAAATACCCATGACATTAAAATGCACTTTTACGCACATGCTGAAATATGAGGAAAAATGTTGAGTATTGGATAATTAAAAAATAATAATTGTCAGGACCCTGCCACCATTTCAGTACCCTTCTGGAAAGAAAGAAACCATTAGATAAAATTGGAAATCTTCTAGCTGCTGGAATTGGCAAAGTCAAGTATGTTGTTTACTCTTTCATTGTTTTTCCTCTTGTGTAAATATCAGCGAAGACTTGAATTATGAAAACTCTACGAAGTGTGCGTGTGCTGTTTTCTGTCTTAAAATTTGGGTACAGCTTTCTCAGACAGAGTCATTGACGTATGCTGTGTATTTTTTGTGTTTTAGTGTTTTTTTAATTTTAATGAGATGTACTGAATTATATCCCTGTGCTGAAGATTAGGGCAAATATGCCATGCTGTTCTTGTTTTTTAAGATTATTCCTTTTGCAATGTTGAGGCCTTTTCAACAAAATGGAATTTGCCATCAGTTTGGTACTACACAATTTATAATTACTGTGTAATTATAAAACTGCATTACATAAAGCATTGCTGTCTTAAGTAGCAGAAAAACTAAGGTTATTTGTGTGATAACATCTTTGAATTTTAAGAGGTAGATTGAATCCAGAGGCAAAAATTGGTAACCTGCTTTTTAGTGGGATGTGTCTGTCAAAGTGGTGCTAGGGTTCAACTGTGTTTAGTGGCAGAAATATTTGGCTTAATTGTTTCTGAATGTAAATGCCTGGCTCTAGCCAAAACTAAAAAAGTTCAGACATATCCCCATATATGTGTGTGCATGATTTTTTTAAATCTTAAAAATATAAATTTAAGTTCTACTTGGGTTGGTTTTATTAATAAAAACAACCCATACATGGATCTAGCAGTAACGTGACACTTCATAAATCATTTCCTTTTGCCAAATACTAAACAAGCAATGAATGCTTAACCTAAACTACTTTGGGGATTTTATTTGAGTTATGTAAAACTAGATTTTTTCAGCCATACAGATGACTTGGTAATTTGCAGTCATGTGGTCAACATTTTTCTGTAATTTGAATTGTAATTACTAAGAAAAATCCTTTCTGCAATCCAAAGCCAATAAACACTTGCCCAATTCTCATGCAGAATCTTCTCCTGAATTATGCCATTGAAGAAGCAAACATCATTTGTTTCTTGATTATTTTTATTTAAAAAAAATCATGGTGAGTAAAGGAATAAGTAAGTGTTTCAAACAGCATTGTGCTTGATATATAAAATATAGATTATGGCTGCACAATGGAGGGTTTCTTTTTCCCAGACATGGTTTAAAATTTCTAATTTGTGGGGTGAGAAACAACTGGTACCTTGATGTTTTTATTGGTTGGTCCAAAGCCATGAATTGTGAACCTGCTAAATAAAGTAACTTATTTCTTCAAAACTATCCTATGATGCCCCTCTGAAGGATTTTTGTTAAAAAACTAAAAAAATTAAACATGGTGCTTGTGATTAATATTAAATATGACCAAAAGTTGGTCAACTTTTGAGTGAGATGTGCAGGTAGCTTTTTATTTTTTTAAATCCATAAATTCAGATGAATCAATAAATTTTGATTTTTTTAAATCCATAAATTCACAGATTTTATCAACGATAAATCAAATCTTGATTTATCGTTGAGACGTTAGGTGCCACTGATGATGCTTGGGTCTCTGGCAGCTGTATGGACAATTGCCTGCCATGCTGACCTGATTCTATCAACAATCCTCTCCTCCAAAGAAATTCCACTGATTTCCCTGATCATCCTGTTTTCCCTTTTTTACTTTTTCTCCAACCTTGTTCATGTTTTTATTATCCATTATCTGCTTTGCATTACATGCCCCAAAAAATGTGAGTTTCAGCCATTATTTCGTCTGTGACTGATTGATGTGTGATTAACCATCTTTGGTATCTATTTCCAAGGAGGAAGAAAACCCAGATTTCGTTTAGAAAGAGCATTATTGGTAAGGTAACTACGGTAGAAGATTACAAACTCTGTCAAGGTCTCACTGCACCGTGATCACCATATTTCATAACCTGGGCTAGATTGGCCTCACTTTACTTTGAGCCATTTCCTCATTCATTATACATTTGATTATAGCAAGAAGTAATTTTCACAGCCTCCAAGCATAGCATAAGGACAGCTGTGGGTGCCATCCAACTGAACGTTGCTTGTACCGTACATCATGCACCTCGGTTGCTAGGCCTGCAGTTTTCAAAGGACTATTGGCAAAAGAAGCCCTGCCAGCCCATCTCGGAAATAAAATGTATTTTTCATGGAAAAGAGAGACAGGAAGGAGCTCCCTGATCCTCAGAAACGATGCCTTTCTCCTGAAGGTGCCGTATGATCCAGATCCTAAAGGTGCAAGAGAGACGTGCCAGCGATTCTTGGAAAGATCTTTTTGAATTCATTGGGTTTTCCACTGGAAGTGTGTCTTAGGCGGAGCGTTAGGACCTCGGTCTCTGCTGTTACGAGGATTTCTTAAGGCAGTACTGCCCACGATGAGCAAGCTGAGTCTCTGATTCTCATCAGAACGGTCACTAAAGCGGCTCGTCTGCTCCTACTCGGAAAGAACGGTTTAAAGAATCTAATTGGAACAAGAGATTGCCCAGTCTACCACTTAGATTATTTACAGTTTAAACTGTCCCTTCCCACCTTAAATATGTGGGGACGTCAACTCTCAGAATTTTGGCTGGGGAATTCTGGGAAATGAAGTTCACACATCTTAAAAGTTCCTGAGGTTGTAAAACTGTCCCAGATAGCATTT
This sequence comes from Acrochordus granulatus, assembly GCA_032468055.1. Lineage (NCBI taxonomy): Eukaryota > Metazoa > Chordata > Lepidosauria > Squamata > Acrochordidae > Acrochordus > Acrochordus granulatus. The sequence continues at coordinate 250,811 of JANHZU010006149.1, read as the reverse complement.
GAACCGTAAGAGGGAGGTGAAGGTGACAGGCGCTGCAGATGATCATCAGATTTCTTGTCATGATTAAAATGGTTTTATACTAGCTTTTCTGTATGGAAAAATGAGCAAAAATCTGCCTTGATGGAAAGCAAAAATGCCTTATTTCTGATGGATCTGTAACTCCAAGGAACTAGAAATGGTCAGGGGCTGCATTTAAAATTCTGTTTGGAAATCCATGATGAATATCCATTGATTCTGAATATTCATCTCACCCACGGATAGTAGACCAGACAGCTAATCCTCCAAGAAGTAATTCTCACAATCTACTCTCACTTATGTATTTCTAGATTTATTCTCTGCCTTCCCATCAATTTGATAAGCATAGTGGCCCACAGAAGAAAATACACACTATAAACAAAATGGAATACAAATGAAGTCCTGTTAAAAAACAAACATTAAATGAACAATTAGAGATTTGGAGGAAGATGTATTTTTAATCAGCTTATTAAATATTGGAAGGATGATAGTCAAGCATGTCTTCCTATGGAGATTTCATTCTAATTGAGAGTTGGTTGATTAATATATGTTTTGGGGTTAAATGGAAACTTCTCTGGAATAATGGTTTAGCTTGGTTTTGGGGAATGAAGATTGTAGTAATCTTCTCAGTCCTGGAGTTGAGCGGCATATAAATATTCACACAACCAATGTCCAAATTCTCCCAACTTGTTTGAGATATAAAATACCCAACAACACTGTAGCACAAGGAAGTAAATTCTTGTTCATACCAACACTTGATGATGATGCTCCTTTGCCATAGAATATTGTTTTGACATTTGCCATCATCTTCAACCAGTAAATTCTGGGAAATGGCCCATTTTAAATTCATTCCCAGCTCTGGAAACCTTAACTTTGATCCTTTAGTGAGTGAAGGTTGCTGCTGATAACAAGGATAAAAGGTCTTTGTTAGAAGAGGAGCCATTTAAGAAATCAAAAATGTTCTAGAGTGGTTTTCTGTTCTCAGTCTGCATCCAAGGCCAGGACAGAGAAACTTGTTGCCTGCAACAGGTAATGGATTCGGAAAGAGCATCAAATCTATTACCAATTAAAAAGGGGCAAGTATTGTGACATTTTCTTTCTCAAATACCTAGAAAGCAGAGTAAAAATGGCCTTGAGTCTAGCTCAGTGCCTTGATAAGGATGCAATTTACTTGGTAGTGTCCTAGACGTGTGCTATTCCCTTTTTTTTCTTAAATGAGTCAACAGCCCAAGGATTTAGTCCTGAGGCTGACACATGACTTAGCTTCCAAGATTAAGCTAATCAAGATTAGCTATCCAAGATCCTGAGGCTGACACAGAGTCAGGCTCCAAAATAATGTCTTCGATCATTAAGAGGAAATAGGAGGCAACCACCTTTCTTACAGCATGGCTGCATTCGTAAAACCCAATTAACCAGACCATTGAATTTATTTTCTGGGTTCAGATGACACTTTGGCTAGTTTACGGTTCCGTCTTTGCACTCAAGCTAAGGCAACTCTAATAAAGTTTAGCATGTTATCTGCCAAATCTTTCCTGATCAGAAGAAGTGTGTGGTGGGATAATGCAGGCGTTTTGCTGAGGCAAGGACAAGGAGGAAACATTCCAGTCCTCATATTGAATCATTCTCACATTACTCATGTGAGAAGATCTAGATTTTGTGTTGGTATATATGGACCTGGAATTTCGAAGGGAAATGGAAAGAAGGTGATACATGTATATGGGAGGACCATGCATTCAAATATGTAAGAGTGTGAAAACAAACCTGGATGAAAGGTTAAGCACTCTTTAGCAATGAATTGAGACCTGTGGTTTGTTAAAAAAACTCTTGTTCCTTTCTGTAACTCTCCATACACAGCATTTTTGTATCACAGTGCATTCAACCTGCAACTCATCACCCCAAAATTCTTCAGAAATAAAGTCAAAGCAATCAAAAGTCAAATGTTTTATTCAATAAATATAATTTCCATAAATTTCTGGATGACAACGTTATTGACACCACAGTAGAGGAAGAAACCGCAGTTTGAGTCTCTTGCCACAAAGCGTCCCAACATGATGATGGGGCAGCCACAGTGACCGCAGTCAAGAGTCCTTTGGACCAGGCATTGCTCTGACTTCCAGTTGGTTCTGCTCCCTTCCATGCACACAACTTGAGCTGAGGCAATTCAAAAGATGAGGGAGTGCACTTTTTGTCTTATTCAGGGATCTTTCCAAATTTAAAACCAAGAAACCCAATCATGCTTGTTTGAAACGGGTCAACATTATTATTGTTCACGTTTCATGAGCATAAGGATAGAATCAATCAAGCAATTTTGGGAAGCCATCTTTGGCATAGTGGGAATAACATTTATTTTGCAATCTAAAATTTAAAAATACAGAATTTTCCAAACGAAGGAGAGTCTGCACCTACTACTAAAATAAAAAAGACAGACTTCTCAGAAACAATGGCCATTCATTCTGAAAGCACAAAAACTGTTTTATATTGGGTTTCTTTAAAACCAGACATTTGGCTCTAATTTGGTGACAGTGGGTTATGCCTTGCTGAAATCAATTCATAAATGAAAGCATAATCTGTATGTTCTACTCTCCCCCCTCTACAGTTAAGTATGATTACGTTTAATGGAAGCTATTCCCGGATTAAATACACATAGGACCACAGACTTAAACCGCTACTGTCTATAGATAAAGCCCCGGGTGAAGCTTTGAAGCACTGGTTTAAACCCACTTCCCGGAGCCTCAGCATTCACCTCAACCATCTCTAAAATACAGAGCGAGACGAAGGACCAAATGTACAAAGCAGCTGCAATCTCTACATTCCTGCCAGCTTTTTTTAGTCATGGTGATACTACTAGCTTGGCCTGTAGGTTTTTCTAGAGCTAGGATCTACCATTAATTCCATCCACCACTAAGAATTAAAAGCAGCTTTACAATTATGTCTTCTACTTCAGCTGCTCCAGTGGATCTGTTGGTGATCTTTAGCAAATGCTCAGTTATGTCCTAGAAACTGCAGTCTCCATATGGGAACAGTGACAGTTTCATTAGATTTACTACAGTGACAATACATATTAAGCTGTTCTACAACACATCGACCATTTGCCTCTATACAGGTGGTACTCGGTTAACAACTGCCTTGTTTAGTGATTAAAGTTAACACAGTGCTGAAGAAGTGACTTTATGATTGGCCCTTGAACCTATAGCTGTTACAGCCTCCCATAGTCACATGATTGCCATTTGGGTACTTTGCAACCAGTGTGCATTTATGATGGTCACTGTCCCACTATCATATGACCATCATTCATGACCTTCACACCCAGCTTCCAACAAGCAAAATCAATGGAGAAGCAGACAATCGCAAGTCACGGTCACGTAATGTCTCAATTGTTTAACTCAACTGCAGGAAATTCATGTAACAACTGCATCCCTTAGCAACAGAATTGCCAGTACCGATTATGTTTGTTAAGTGAGGACTGCCTATACCATAATATTCTCAATCAATTTATTTGCAGCCAAAGGCCTACAAACTCTTATACTAAGCTAATGATACAGGAAGAATTCTGCAAAAGCAGGATAGCTGCATGGCTTAGACAGTCAACATTCCTCGTACTCACCCACGGTATCGTTATGTTATTGTGGGAACCCAATTATTGTGTCTTGTTGAAGAAAACTGGCACATTGTGGCTTAGCTTGAGGCATACTGCAGATCGGTGGTAGACAGCTTATGTGTCTACAGAAGACTAAATCAAGCAGCTCAGCTAATCCAATTTTCAGACAGTAATCCATATTATTTAACTAATATTAATCACAGAAATAGACACAATTCTTAACATCCAAGAAAGTAGTCTTGCCAATATCGCTATGCACAAAATTGAACAAGAGATATGTAACACTTAAAACACCAGTGTGTATGTATGATGCCAGTCTAAAAAAATCTGCCCCCTTCCTTATTGGGAGTAACTCCATTTTATGAGAATTATCTTACTATTGGACGTAGAAACCCAGTACTGGTATGGGTGAATATGCCTGAAAGCCATCAAGTTTTACAAGGAAGTTTCTGATCACTCATTAAATACAGGAAATCTGGAGGATCATTTTTAAAGAAGTGCAAATTCCTTTTATCCTAAGAAAAGTTTGAACTAAAAAGACTGTATTTATATTTTCTTTGGCTCGCTAGGCAAGGTTTAGCAATCTAAAATGCATCTTCTCCCTGGCTGAGATTGCTTTACGGACAGAGTTTATACAAGTTCAGCTGCACCTCCATGCACAGCTTTATTAAAAGTCCCAAACTAATCAAGTTTATCACAGCACATCCTTTCTTAATAGGACCTACTGGAATAAAACAGAATTCCAGAGTTGGAAGGGATCTCTAAGGGATCATTTAATTCAGCTCCTTTCTTCCAAAACCTTTTGGACAGACAACCGCCCAGCCCATCTGAAGTCCTCCCAGGAGAGGTCAAATAGGTTGTCCTACCTATGTCATTGATTGGCAGTTCTCACCATCAGGAATTCCTCTAGATTTCTAGCCTGGAATCTCCTTTAAGTTCATGTGGAACAAATTTACAGGTGGAAAATTTCACAGGTGGAAAATTTGTATCTTTTTACTTATGAAGACTGAATTTCAGGAGGCATCACTCTCCCTTGGATCGTCAAGGGGCAGCTAAAAGTGTGTCTGTTAAACGATTTACACTGGGGGTTTTGTGTACACAGAGCGGGTGGCTGAATCTGGGAATAGATCCCAAGTTCTTTTAAGCAACTGCGTTGCGGAGGGGGCCAGTCCCCATCCAGTGCCAACTCTTTTGTGCCATATGAAACGATGCCATGCCTCGTTGGAAATGGGGGAGGCTAAATCATGTGCCATCCTTTGGCAGAAAGAAAACTTGCTTCATTTGTATTGAGCACGGGGAAGACGGCTCTCTGAACCACTTGGCACCCCATCGCAACTGACGTACACATTCCGGAGAACAAAACGGATCTAAAGCACTTCCGGAGTCCTTTACTGACATCATTGTTGAGGTCTGTTTTTTGAGCTCCTCCTGCCCTGAATCCTCTGCCCCACCATGCACTTTGTATGAGATGCTGCACTGTGTCCATCAGGACCAAGACTCTTCTAGGATCATCCCACTCACCAATGGCAACATTATTTGGGATAGAGGAGTCTGAAGCTTAGGAAAGCAGTGGAGCAAAATTTTAAGTAGGCATGGTGTTTCCAGAGCATACCCTGGGCCGGGAAGTCAAAAGTTATTCCAGAGAATGTCAGTGGCAATCCATTTTTGTACAGCTGCCAAGAAAATGACATGACCATGTCCATGAAGGTATGGGGCTCGAGAAAAATAAATTGCCTTCTTTTTGTTTTTCCTTTCCCCTGAAAAGATTTACAGAACTTATCCCATCTTCCCCAAAAATGTAATGAAGGAAAATCAGCCCACTTCCTTCCTTAGCTTATCTCAACTGTTAGAAATATAAGCAAATCTGTTATAACTCATTAATTTCACATGAGCTCCTACATTTGCTTTTCTTTGCTCTGCGAATTGTTTTGGCCTAATATTCAACACAGAAATAAACATAATGAGTTACAAAAATACACAAACGTTCATAGAAAGATAAAAGTTATTGTGATCCACGGCAAAAGACATTTGCTTTCCTTCCACTTGACCCCAGTCTTGCTGGTCAGAGAACAACAAACAGAAGAAGGAAACCGTCTTCACTTTGTGGTTACTTTTGCCCCTTAGATAGAAAATGATACCCGGCTTGGACAGATGGAGTCTTAAAACTCTTCCTGAATTTGCTTAAATGTATGCTTCTTCTGCACCCTTACACACACTGAGGAGGGAGGAGAAAGAAATGGGAATTTAAAAAAAAACACCGAAGTCAGTTTGAGTCAGAACTGTACAATACATCTGGACAAAAAGAGTTCAATTCTCATGTCATACAAAACCAAAATGGAAATATCAGTCGTATGACGTGGATTTTAATAAATGCTTGGAGTTCAGGAATTTTTTCAATTCTGATTTCTTAAGAATTAGTTTCAGGGGGAAAAAAAAAGACAAACCAAAATGGAAATGGTAGATATGAGTTATCTGTGACAATGATGAAATGGTGCTCCTTTAAATAAGAACTCTGGGTAGAAAGGCAGGACAATATTTCAATAAATTTTGGCAAATAAACAGTGCCCAAAATATCTGGCTTGAGGGAAATACATCAAACACGTTGATGCAAGCGCAAGGTGCTGATCACAAGGGGTATTTCCTGAAAAGGTCTGCTTTATCCATGCCCTGAGCTGAATGGCCCTCTGCAAAAGACCATTTTTCAAGCTTGGGAACGTCAAAATGCGTGGACTCCAACTCCCCCGAGGATGCTCCACTGGCCTGCTGGCCGGGGAATTCCGGAAGCAAAGTCCACACCACTTAAAAGTTCCCAAGTTGGAAAAACGCTGCCATATTGAATCATCCTGCTCGTCGCAGGGGAAAAATCAGCATAAAAACTAAAAATAGCCGATGTCCCTAAAAGCCGTGCAAGTCTACGACCAATTCACCGTGGGTTTCTGGTGAATTTTTCGAAGCAGGCACCCACACGGACGGGGCAGCTGGACCCCAAATCTTGGAGTGAACTGATCTGCAGGTACTGAGAGAAGCAATCTCACATCATGAAAATCGGCGCTGGCAAAAGAAAAAGATGATTTATGACGTGTTCTCTGCGGCCACAGACGCGGGATAGGAGTGCCCAAAGCAAATGCAGTGCTTTTTCGTCTCCCCACAATGTTATCAGAAAAATATGGGAAGGGCCTAGGGGCTGCTGCTTTCAGTGCTCCTTTTGTGGCATTTTGGCCCACAAGCAGTTTGATTTGGATCAAGAATTCAGACGCAACTTCTTTATGCTGAGGCCATAATCTTGTTTACTGTCCTGAAAACCATGTGGTTCATTTGATATAAACTATGCACAAGTGCTGCTGTGCATTTTTGTTGCCCCTGCAAAATCAGGGAGAATTCTTAAGTGCTCTCAACAAGAGTATAATATGAGCAAATAAATAGTTTGGGGGGAAGAGAAAAAAATTAAGCATCCCTTCCCTCAATCAAGAATATCCAGAAATAAAGCTAATTTATTTAACAGCTTCTTTTCTTTTTTACAATGTTCAAAATATTTCTGGATTAGCTGAGACAATTTATGAAGGAGTTTCTATTCAGTTTGTGAAGATGATTGTATTTCCCAATTTAGCAATGCCACTCATATTTTGAAAATTGTGGATATCTGGGAACTACAGCAATGTCTTTTCTGAAGGGATTCTGGCATATTGCTATTATTCTTGATTAATGCGACCACGGAAAATTAAGAATATCCATTTAAACAATGCGGATGTTTCAACTTGAATGAACAGTTGCAAATATCAAGCTTAAATCTGTTTTTTCTTTCTTTCAATACATGAACCTGGCCAAGACATTTAACTAGGACGCCATAAGGGGCTGGGAGACTTGCTACAGCAAAGATGTCATGGATTTCCACAAGGCACTGAGAAAAGTCTCAAGTAATCGAGTCCATTGTGGACAACGTCAAGAAGCTTCGGTCGCTGGTACAGAAAGGTTCCGTAGAGCTCCATGATCTAAAGTAGTAATAAAAAAGAAACGTTGCTGACAAGAAACCTGAACTTTGGTCCCATATGTTCTCAGATGCATATATCCAAAATATCTAAGATTATAATCCAAAGTTGTGTGGCAAATTAGGCACAGATATGCAAAAAAACCCCAAACTCAAGATCAGAAATGATATGGTTCCATGTGTACTTTGGGAAGATCCATATTATTAGATCAGAGTTGTAACATGGGGACAAAGCTTCTTTGCATGAACAAGATTGGCTTTCTTACAGTTCCTGTAATCCAGAGTTCTGAGTGCATGAAGTTTTTATGCAAACACAGGCAGGCTCTGAAACCTTTTCCTCTCATAGAAGACAGGGCCACACCACCATATTCTGGGAGAATTATGACCAGAGCTAATAAGAAATTCAAGGAATCAAATGTTTGGTGCCCAATCCCCAAACAAGAGATCATGTGAATATTTACCCCACCCATCCAAAATCAAAATACTACAAATGGGTATGTTTAATAACACAAGATTAAATTTGGAGCAATCAATGCAGTGACAATTGGATGGAAGAGAAATGAACACGTTTTGATGATCTGATGAAATATTACATAATGAAAACAAGAAATGAATCTAAAATTGTATTAATTTAATTAAAATATATGTTCATTATATTAAAGATAATGTTATGTGCTGTATCTCTTTCATTTATACTCCAAGCATTTAAGCACAATTAGATGAAGTATGAGATCACTCATCCAATTAATTCAATAGGTCTCGATTTCACACGCTGATCCTCATATTTGATAGAATATTAGACACAAAGATTATTTGGGTGACAACACAACTTTCCTTTAATGACCACAGAAATCAGTTTGGATGAAAGACACCAAGCACACTTGTGGACTTGATGGATACTGGTCTTGGACCCTCCACCTGAGACACATCTTCATGGTCTTCCGATGAGGCTGATCATCTCCACAATGACAGAAGTGGAGGGTTGTCTAATGCTGCACAGATGAAGTCAAGTTCTTCCATCTATGCTATCAACTGTCTTATGACAGAACAAAGAAGAAATGGCCTGCAGAAAACATTTTATTTAGGAAAGTGGGACACTTGTGTATAAGTGGAAATGTTCAACCAAGTCAGCTGCTACTGTAAGACAAGTGCCTAATGTGTTCTCAAGTCAAATATAAGGCTAATCCCACTCTGCATCTCTGCTTGTTCGTAAGGAATTGGTTGCAAAGTATGTGAGACTTGCACCTTGAATATATGTATTATTTAGCATTCTGTTTAGCTAGGAACTAAATACTTAAGTATGATGGTTTGGTCCCAACCAAATTGGTCTGGGCAATGAGAATACCATCCTGGGTTGTGGTTATTATTAAATCTTTACTTATAGACAGTCAAGTTCTATTCAAGGAATATCAATTGTTGTGTTACTAAATATTCTAGTTTAGATCCCAGTTTCAAAGTGGGACTTAAATTTTAAAACTACAATTTCAAATCTTTATATTTTTAAATATAAACTAAAGATAATTTAGAAACTTGTTCAAATTTGGAAAAATCAGCAGAATTTCAAAATACTATTTTGGCATTACAACGTCTTCCAGATATCATTATGCTTTTTTAGCAGATCAGATGAATGAGTACTTTGACTTCTATCAAACATGAGAGTCAAATCATATCCTTGTTTGCATCAAGATGTTCCAAACACAAACACATTTTTTAAAAAATCACAAGATGCATTTATTCAAAGTTGATTTTGAAGCTGGTGATACCTACCTTTTGCAAGAACCATACCTAGGAAAAATTCTTGTAACTTCCTCTCTTACTGACATTCTTATATTAAACTCACAATGTAGAAGATAGCATAGACTTCTGAATATATAACTTGTTTCCTTTCCTTATGTAGCATCACATTGTCATATGACTAAGTTGGAGCTACTGAGACAAGAGTAAACTCCTCCAAAATAACTTTAATTTCCAGCTCAAGGCTGCATTCAAACTCATGCTTACCATCATTAACTAATCTCTTGTTTCATCATTGGTCATGGTCTGCATACCATGCTAAATCAGAGAAAAAGACTAGCCAAGGTTACACCAAGCATATAATGAGAATGAATCTGCTATATTTTTGCCTGAATGAGCTACATGCATACAACCCAATAATGTCTACAAACATAACTCTCTCACATGTAAGAATGGCGTGGATAATTTTAAGGGTGGAAATTAAAGAGTTTGATATGAAAACTCTGGTGCAATCAAGGTTGATCTCTTTGACCATGGGGCTGAAGCAGGACTATCCATATGGTGTGGTTGAAAAAGTCAAAATGGCAATCATGATGATTTGACCAATGTTCTATATTTTGTGTGCAATGTGTACCCTGTGGATACCCCTGGTCTGAGGTAATGATGAAGTGATACTTGTAGGGGTGCAAAGATCTCTGCCTGCTGAATGACACACTATATATGCTCCTGACAGGTAACTCTGAAACAGGCAAGACTTCAGTCCATACAACTCCAATCATCGTAATGGCAGACAGGCATTCCAATGGTGGAGAAGACCCAAGCAGTGCAAATACACTTTATCAAAAACCATTACTAGGGGGAGAAAAAACTAATGTTAGATCAATCAGATACTGCTCCTGTTTTAAAAATGTCTAGGAAATATTTTATTTCATACATACCTGCTTTCTGTACAAACAGGTTACTCATTTTTTAAAAAATCTGGCTCATAACAGTGCCCATTTTATGAAGAAAAAATGATATGCTTAACACGGAGCTGCAGAGGGATTAACACTTGTGAGGATATTGTTGTTTTAGAGAAAAACAATAAGGAAACATTCAGGAATAACTGAGCCTTGAGAAGTACAGTTTAGTAATGACCATAGTTAAGTTACCCAACACTTTTTTAAAAAAATAATTTAATGAATGCTATTACAGCCTTAAATTAGGATTGAAAACATCCAAATGACCATTAGATAGGAGCATACAGATGGAGAAAACTATTTATGCCATCCAATGGTTATTTGGCTTTTTTGCTACTGAGTCCTGGTAGCCTTATTTATACCTGTTTGGGCCATTTGTAAGATTTTTAGATGTTTCTACTGATTTATTAAAGAAATCCTACTGATTTCTCTTGCAACCCAAAGAGGACTGCAAAGCATCCATGCCCAGGTCTTGTCCTAGCCTGTCTCCCCAAAACTGGGAATCTCACTTTAATAATTTGTTCGATTTCATCTTATCTAAGTTTGAACTGTTGCTTTCCTATTGTCTAGTTGTGACCAAGATGTGCTCTTACTGATACTTGAGAAGGTTGGCTAATAATCATCATGGAAAGTAGAAAACAATCTTAATCTGGCAGTTATACAAGCATGTAGAAACAATGGACAAAAACTGATTTTCTAACCTTCTCTTTCTGCAACATCTTGTAGAGTTGTTTTTAAGATGTCACAGCAGAACTTTCTATAAATTAAGAAATGGTTCTGTTTAATCTTACTGGTGAGGATCTTCTCAAAATTTTAAAAACAGACCTGTATAAATTAGTGAACATATAAATAGGTTTAGCATTTATTTCTGAATGGTGTAGTTAAAACTAGGGTTAGTTAAAAAAGGTCTATTTTTAAACATAATTTTGGGTAGGTTTAAATTTTGTTTAACTCAGATGTGAACTTTATTTCATATTGTTAAAAAATAATTGGTTTTCACACACTCACTGAACAACAAATAGAGGAAACCTCCAAAACTTTCCTTTTTTCTGAAGTGAACATTTCAGAGGAGAAAATGCAACCCTTGCAGAGCTAAAATGAAACTCGGCTCGATGTCTAGAAGGGAGACACATGTTGATCAAACAAAGGACAAGCCTTCTGATTTCAAAAGGCAAAACAGCTAAACCAAGGGAGGGGGAAATAGAAAAATGGTCTGATTTTAAGGAAGAGGACATAAAGGGAAAGGGGAAAAACTATGCTGAAATGCACACATAAGTAGAAAAGCAAAAATGATGCACACAGGAAGCTCAGAGCAAGCAAAAGCTGCCTTGCACACTTGTGAATCACTGGCTTCAAAAAGAACAGGGGGATGCTCACAATAGGCAGCTTGTAATGCCAAAGCCACTAAAGGCACAATAGGAGTTGTGGGACTGGAGAGAAGATGGCATAATAAAAATTCAACCTGTTTTTCAACAACCAGTAATGCAATGATCTCTTGTCCCCCACATTGAACAGCACACACTTAGATGTTCTAAGATCCCAAATTGAACCTAGGAAGATGGTTTCCTGTTTTGATTAGACATCTACAGTTGTCAGCTCATCGTGTTCCAGTTTATAGGAGAATTGTCTGCAGCAAAGGCATTTGAGAGAAATTCCACACCTGTTGACTCGGGTTCGGCTGCATCGTCCCATTATTCGTTCCAGCATTCTTCTAAGAGATGTGCAGGCTGGTTCTCCATCTGAGAAGCAACACATGGACTCCAAGCAGTTGACCCCCGGAACTGTCTCAGTAAGCTGTGGAGAAGAACAGAGAAACCAGGTGGGAGAGGAATTAGCAAACCAGCATCAGATTTTTGTTTTTGTTTTGCTAGTACAGTTACATTTTTAGGAGCATAGATGAAGTTTTGATTTCACTTCATATATCTTCTCTGTTATTTCATGTAAGCATATTATGTTGGGAAGCTGGGCCAGAAGATCTGAAATGAGATTTCAGTCTACCAATCACCCATCTCTCTACTACTGTGATTGTACCAATTAACAGCTAGCACTTAGAAACCCATCTGCAAAGCCTGGCTAATTACAAGGAAGAAACTTTGATAGAATAGAGACAGAAATGTGATTATTCATAGTTATTTGCCAATATTTCCAGGATAGCAAGCCAGATTTACTGAGAAATTAATTAATCAACATCAATTTTCTTGTTTATGCTAAGTTGGTAACTTAAATAGCATAGCCTTATATATCTTATGTTTATGTACAGTGACTGCAATTTGGCATAGAGTGGAAAAATTCAAAATACAAATTGCGATCTTAATGTGCATCAAGGCAACTGAAAAACCAATTGCAATTTAAAAAAGAAGAAGTATTTTTAGAGCAGTAACCTGGAGGATGTGCAAGGAACACCAGGTTTGAAATTTATGCTTTGACTTAACATTTTTTCTAGGCTAAATTACATTAGTATCAAAATATCTCTCTTTGTACTGAATATTTTTCATGAGATGGTTATAAGTAAATCAATTATGCTGGCATTGTTACTGTGCTAAGGCTGTGTGAAGTAGTTGAATTATTACAAATATATCAAGTATTTTAAATATCCAACTTAGTAATTCAGGGCAAAGGCTCAATATTGCTATGGGGATATATTCCCAGAGCAAAATATATCCATACATATTGATTTATATTCAAAATGCTGTACAATGTATTTTTAACCATTTGATTATACTCATTTTATTACACATTGCATGAATTAATTAATCTAGCATCTTTCAACTGGGGTTCTGTAAGAGATCATAATTGAAAAAAATCATTTTTTCAACATCATGACACCATGCAATGCTAGCATTCACAGCAATGAGAATTTTTAATACGTACTCTACTCAGTTGCTGGCCTGCCATTTTGCTGTTGTTGCAAATGTGAATTGTGTTAGGAGTAAATTCTGTTGTCAGATTTTTGTATTTTTTGCAAAAAGAAAAATGAAAAAGCTGTAGATACAATACTTTTATGCAGGGGTTCCCTAAGAACTGAAAATTATATCAAGGGATCCTCCATGTTAAAAAAATTGAGAAAAGTTGAATGAAAGAGAAATCAAATCTGTTCTAATTCATGTAGTTATTTATTTAGTTTTTAAACTTGTATGCTGCCAATCTCGCCAAGGTAGATGGCAAAAAAAGATCTTTAAATATTTAAGTTTTTTACCAGTGTTGAAAAACATGTTCAGTCAAGCTGTCAATTTCATAAAAATGTAGAGAACAAATTTTCCAAGTTCTCCATTCATACCTATTTTTTTCCTCTTCCACTATATAAAATGGTCTTGGGTACATGGTCACTATAGAAAGTGGTAACCAAATATTCTGAAAGCAGTCATTAAAAAGAGTTGGAAATAATTTTCATCTCACATAAAGTGGCCACAACCACCTCTATAGATAGAATTATCAACAAAGCAAAGCAAAACAATCTGTTCATCTGCGACAAAAATCAATGTTAGTAAGGAAAAGCAGAATATTCAAGCTGAAAATGTTAAAAAAGATGCCTCATCCTCAAGATGACTTAGAAGTTAGTACGAAACTGGCTACTGGAAAAGAAAGCACTTTTGATTTAAACATACGAGGTTAGTGAGGCACTGAGGACTAAAAAACAAAAGGCAGCAATTATTAATATAGCTGTAGAAGAAATCAGCTTTAAAATCCATGTCAAAAATATTATAATACTGTTCAGAAATCCAGTATACTTGGACATTTTTTTCTCAAATTAAAATATTTACCTGTTTCATTAGAAGATATCTAGGTTGAACTTAAGCGGTTTATTAACAATTAATTGCCTGTTTTCTGTTATAAATATAAGAGAAGTGGGTTGGTTTGACATATGGTCACAGTTAGAGCTGGAATATATATCTGGATTCACAAGTATGGTAGGAGAATCAAAATAAAGACCAGATGATGCTGGCATTCAAAATAATTGCATATTTATTTGCCACATCTGTGTCTTGGCAATAGGAGATCCAAACTGTATCCTTGACTCACAAAGAAGTATTTACAAATTGCTCCATTACCCCCAGGATAGGCCCAAATTAACCCCAGTTCAAGAGCCACTATGATAGAAGGTGCCCTACTCAATAGCACATGGTGTGAAAAACCCAAGGAAAAAGAAAACACATGGCCAACCTTTCCAGAAAAACATGTTTATCCTACACTCATGTTAATCTACAGTTTCAGCAAAAATATGAAAGACAGCTCTATACCCATATATTTAGCACTGCTCTCTGAATCAGTAAATATTTCTTTTTCCCCAAATGGCTTGTTCTAAATAAGAAGACGTTTCTGAATCTCTCCTGCCATCCATTCAACCTTGGCTTTTATAAAGTGCCAGTATTTTTTAGACAATGTAAAAGCATGTTTTAGCATACGTTACGTTTGAAGGCTAGTATGATTCATGCTTAATGCTAATTAAGATATAAAACTATTGCTTTGAAGTAAAGCTTGTAAATGACTGCTTCTGTAGTTTGTCTAATAACTGGAAACAAGGTATTACATATTCATTTTTAAAAAAGAGCAATTAGAGAGAACTTTCAACTACCATCCAATCAATCTCCAAGCTTTCTGCCTAACATCTCCTGACAAGGAGAAAGTCACAAAGTTTTTACATCTGTAGCAGGCAGAAGTTTATAAAGGCCAGAGCATGATAGGGTCTGTATTACTCTAATGAAAAACTTGATTTGATGGATTAAAAAAAACAACTTCACAAAGAATATACTAATTTTACCTTTGACTCTGATTCAATAGATAGCCCCTGACTGTGGGAGAAATGTAAAACGACAGATATTGAAAAACATCTACTAAATCTAGTATTTGAACTCCATGCTGAGAGAATATTAAAGTGAGGGTGGCCTCCATGGATCTCTTCAGACCACATATCAATGGAGGGCAGGGTTAAATTGGATTATCTACCTACCTGCTTCTTTTAAATTTAATAGTTTATAATGATACTGTTGTGTATTTCCCACAACAGAAAACTATAAAAAAAATGATTTCCCAAATATGCTAACTTGGGATCAGTAGCTAATGGCCCAGATGTGTCTAAAGGACTGGACACCAAGGAAATTTGAGATACATCAGACATAACTGCTGGAACTAATTCTGAATTTTGCATTGACTCTGAATGCAGAATTGCAGAGATTTGGCAGAAAAGTCATGGATATACCACCTGTCCTATGAAGTGTTTCACAAAACATTTATTTAAGTGGGGTGGGTAGTCTCTCTCCCAGGGCATATTACCTCTTTTCTTTCCCAAACTGACCTCACCAGAAGGGATAAGATATAAGCTCATGCTTATATTTAGGCAACATTTTAAGCATGGGATTGTGAGTTAAACTAGTTCCATTTCTACACGTAGGCACCCCCCCAAATTCAGAATGACTTAGGAAGGACTTCAATGAAAAATTTAGGCCTTCCATTCCCATAACTTTCATTGATTTTGAACAACACAATATACATCTTGCTGCCAAAGATCAACTATTTGCTGTTGTTGGAGGAACATGAAGTCTTCCAATACCCCACCTCAATTCTATGTCCAATAGTATACAGTAACATTCATTCACCCATGAATGAATAATACTGAGGATAGCAAATCTTTGACAGAAATTGATAAAAGTGAACATTTTCCTGATAATGCAACCAAATAAATTATTCCACGTGGTAAAAGATAAAGAGCCTTATCTGCTTGTTATGTGCATGTCTGTTAAAAAGAGCTTCTTTATGTTGTTCACCTACAGTCTCTAGCCCCTAAGCTTGGCTGCCATACTAAAGGTCCATGTTGAGCTACTTCAGATTCAGATTGACATATTTTACTGGCCAAGCATAATTAGACACAAGGAATTTGACTCCAGTACAGCAGCTCTTAGTGTACACGCAAGACAACAGTAGGTAAAATGATGACATAAAAATAAATTATGTATTCAACAGTAAACTGCGCATTCAAAATGTATAGCCAGTAGAAAAAGAAATATAGGAAAGTGTAGAATTAGAACCACAATCTATTAATAAATACATATACACATAAGACCGAACTTTTGGGTTAATTTATAATTTTTTGCACTATAGTAATCCCTGTGTCCTATCATATGAGTTAGGTATTCAGCTGAATGATGGCATGGGGGAAAATTGTCCCTATGTCTGGTTGTTTTGGTATGCAGTACCCTAAAGTGCTGTCCTCAAGGAAGAGATTCGATTTGTGTCTAGGGTGCAAGGGTCTGCAGATATCTTCTCCACCTTTCTCTTGACTCTCTCAATATACAGGTCCTCCATGGAGGATAGGCTAGCTGCAGTTATTCTCTCTGCAGTCCTGACTGTTCACTGGAGTCTGTACCTCTCCTGCATGATTGCTGCACTGAACCAGATAGTTACAGATGTATACAGGACAGATTCAAAGATTCCTCTGGAGAACTGTATCAGCACTTTTGAGGCAGGTTGCACTTCTTGAACTGGTGCAGGAAGTTCATCCTTTGTTTTGCCTTCTTAACAGTGGTACTAATGTTAGCTGTCCATTTCAAGCCTTGGGAGATTATGGAGCTCAGAAACTTGAAGAACTGTACTGCTGATACCGTGTTGAAAGTATGATAAGAGGAGGTGAAATAGGAGGGCTCTTCCTAAAATCCACTCTCATCTCCACAGTTTTGAGCATATTCAGCTCTAAATTGTTTTGATTGTTCTACAGGGCCAGCTGTTCAACCTCCCATCTGTATATAGACTCATCATTGTCTGGAATGAGTCCAATGACTGTTGTATCATCTGCAAATTTCAGAACTTTGACAGAGTGTCCTTAGAGGTGCATTTGCTGGCGCAGAGGGAAAAGAGCAGTGGAGAGAGCACATAGCACTGAAGAGTACCAGTGCTAATTGTCTGAGTACTTGATGTACTTTTCCCTAGGCTCACCTGCTGCTTCCTGTCAGGAAGCTTGTTATTCGCTTACTGATATAGGCAGGCACAGTGAGCTGTGTTAGTTCATAGTGAAAAATGGCTGGGATGATGGTGTTAAACACTGAGCTGAAGTCAACAAAAAGGACCCATGCATAGGTCCTTGGGGAGTTAAGATGTTGCAGGATATAATGTAGTGTTGTACTTGACAGCATCATCTGCTGACCTATTTGTCCGATAGGCAAACTGCAAAGGGTCTAACAGCAGATCTGTGATGACTTTCAAATGGGCTAGTACAGCCTCTCAAATGTCTTCATGACTATAGAATATACATGGCAGGTCTGTAGTCATTCAGCCCACTGATGGAGGGTTGCTTAGGAACTGGGATGATGAAGGTTTAAAGCAAGAAGGGACAGCACAGATCCAGTGATCTACTGAAAATCTGTGTCAAGAGAGAGGCCAATTGTGCAGCACAGGTTCTCATGGCATCTGGGCTGAGTGCTTTTCTGATTTTTTGTTTTTGAAGGAGAATTTGGACATCTTTTTCCAGAATCACCAGGGGTGGTGGTGGTGGCCCAGGAGGAGAGATGGATGCGTTTTATTGTGGTATAGCAATGATCCTGTGTATCACACATGGCTTCTCCATTTTGGCTTTCTTTTTGTAAAAGAAGTGACAACATGGTATAATATGTTATGTGTTTGTTCATCTGAGGTTGTATTTACCTACTTTTAAGAACTGCTAAGGACAAGATGATTTCTACTATGTCCTGATATATAAAACCATAGAAGTCAAAGAGGGTATACTTTCTTTTTCATGTGACTATATCTGAGGGCTTATGGTCCTCCAAATCTGAGAACTTTGAATGGAGGCCAAATGCTATTTATTTTACGAAATTTATTCACTGCCACATTTGTCAAGGATGACTCTGGGTGGATCACACTAAAATTACAAAACAATATACAAATATAATAGATAAAAATTAAAAACATTAAAACTAGATTAGATGCTATGCTTGCTAATGGGTCAAAAGAAAAACTTTTTCAAAATCCAATGTAACCAAAGGTTATCATCTTTGAACTTCAGATTAAACTGTGTCTTTCACAAATAACAAATGACCCAGAATTTGTGATGTGGCTCTCCAGGAATCAGAAACTTAAGCATGTTGTTATCCTGTTACCTTGGGAAGTATAATAATTTATTTACAAAATTATGCAAAGTCTATTTAAATAAATAGACTTAGCGAAAGCACTACTAGCTGCTGCTACTTTCTTTCTTCTTTTTCTTGTTAGTCATATAATTAGCCAGATGTTTAGACTGGATGTGATATTTTTATCCACCTATTCTTTCTCAAGGATCTGGGGTAGGCACATATTGTTGTTTGATGCTATTAAAGACATCATCACAGGATGAAAGCTGTTTCAAATAAAGCTGCTTTCTGCAAGACTGATTGGGATTTTATCAGTGCCAACTGTGTTCAAGTCTTGCTCCAGATGTTTTGGGATTGAACCCAAGATGCCTATTGTTATCGGTACTATCTTCGCTTTCTTTTGCCACAATCGTTCTACTTCTATTTGTGATTTTCTCCAGTTCTTTCTCTTCTCTTTCTCCAGATACTGCCACATC
>JANHZU010006149.1:220978-231887 GCA_032468055.1 Acrochordus granulatus | reverse complement strand
CAGTCCAGATGCCTGTTTTTTAAACTTTGTTGCGATGCAATTACCCTGGACGAGTGAGAGTCTTCACAGACAAACAAAGAAGGATGGGAAGTAACCTGAGATCTATTAAGAATCTGTATGCTTACATCATCTATTACTTATGCATATATATGTCTGAATCATTTTTCCCTCTTTTCTGAAATGTATGAATTAGTGCATCTCTTTGTCTTTTCTTTTGCCATCAATAGATTGGCCAAATTTGGACATATACATTAATTTGGGATGTCCTACAGCTCCATATTAACCAAATCTTCTTTTGATGCACAGAATCACTACCATTGTGTTATTTCTGAAGCAGTTACCATGGTTAAATCATGATTTGGTGCAGGTGGAAGGAAAGAACGGGTGACATAAGTTCAGGACACACATGCAGAAAAACTGGATTAATCTTGGCTGATTAAGCAGATCTAGACCATGCTCAATGTCAGCCTTAAGTCTGAAAGTGGCACTACCTTGTGCCATCTGTCCATGACTTGGGTCCTTGCAAGATGTACTGCACTTCAATTTTCAGTTAGCAAGTCATAGATGAAAATTCTAGGAGTTGAGGTACAGACACCTGCATGTTTCCCTGACAGGGATGATTTCTGGTTTATACACTGATAAACAACACATCTGGAAACACAGCAAGATCCTTAATATGGTCTTTAAATTGGTGTGAATTAATCCCATTCAATTCTCTTGAGTCCTATCTCTGGACAGTTTTATCTCTTAACCCAATGAATCAGTTATAAATGTCAACTGCAAAAGTCCTCACCTAGCCCAATCCCTTTCCATCAATTTTCTTATTACAGTAAACATCATATCCATAATATACTTAGATGCAAGACATAAACATAAAGCTACACGAACAATAACAGGAAAAAGAATTCAGTTAGCAAAAGGCACAAAAGGCTCTACAAAGGACAGACTCTTACTGCAGCTGTTTCTATTCAACAGTGCATGCCACGTGCGCTGTTAATATCATGGATGGTTGAGTTAGGCAAAAGCAGTGAGACCATGCTTTTTTTAAAATATTATCTTTACCACAGAACATAGAGTAGATTGGGATTCTATACCCAATCATCATGCTTGCAATTTTCCCCTTTGCCCCCTTACCCCAAGAAATATTAGGGAAGAAATGAAACACATGCTATATTTGGCCTGCAAACATACATAGCAAAGCTAAGGGGAAGTCAGAAAGATACCAACTTGTGATGCTGTGACTGCCCTCTTAGTTCATACTAGAGTCCACATGCCTTTTTCCCTTCTCTTAGTGCTGGTTAGCTGACCTTCATCATGCATAAAATTGGATGGAGAACTGCCCCTCCTACTCTACCTAATTTTGCTCAGCTGATTTGTTGCCCTGGACAACGGCTGTAGTGCGATGCATTCGTCATTTAAAGCAACTCTGCTGGAGTACATCTACAAGTGGACAAAGAAGGGATGGAACACACAGATCAGTGAGAAGTAGTCATTGTTCAAAAAGGCAGACACAGGACAGAGATCTCAAAAAGATACATCTTTCATTTGCAAAGCACAAATGTGCAGAGACACTGGTTTCTGAACAATTAAGGGTGGGAACAACATGATCATTTCAGAAAAGAATTTTGGTTCGTAGTTTAATACAGGAAGTATTCACCTATCTGCATTGTTTAAAGAGTTTGTGCGAAAATCACCTTCTACTTACAATTCCTTTAACTGTTGTTGGTGTTCCAAACCAGTGTTCCTACACTTAGGAGACTTAATATAAGCAGGCCATTATCTAAAACCATCTATGTCATTCAGTCTTAGCTACCACATTTTAAAGCTGCTATTGTATTTTGAGAAAGGGGTGAGATGAACAGATACATCACATCTTATTTATTGTCCATCTATGACATATTTTTTTAAAAAAAGGAAAAAGGGAAGGTAACTGAGATGTTTTCCCTAAAGGTATTTTTTTCTCCCTTGACTGCATAATGGTATAGAAAGTGACAGCAAGAAGCTACAGAGCAATGTGAATCAAACCAGAACTGTATTTCAACTTCCAATTAGATTGAGAAACAGTCATGTGAAAATACTCAAATATGACACAAAAAAAACAAAACAGGCCTTCAGGAACTTCCCCACAATTAAGCACAAATTTATATTTGATACTAGATGCAAATAACTTTGGTTTTTGAGTGCTTCTTAAACGTTTGCATGATTAGAGTTCATAGTAATGATTGTATTTACAATGCAAAGTAATTTATCTCTGTAGAAGTCTGTCTTCTGAAAATACACCTTTACTGTCAATATAACTGTATCTCCATTTAACTGGAATTTCTTCTCTAAAATAAATAAATAAACTGGATCTTATTTCTTAAACACTAAAACAAAAAAGATACTTTATGACTGTATGATTCTAGTGACCTCCAGATAGTGTTACAATCAAATGATCACAAAGTTTTATTAATATTTACTTTTTTAATGTGATTTAAATAGGCAGTCAACTGTTCCTCTTGCTCTCATGTTAAAAACTAGTCATTTATATATAGCTAATTTTTAAAAGGAGTTCAATTACTTCTCAACTGGTACATTTCATTTCCACTCAGACTTTCAATATCAATTTCTACAATAAAATTGATATTGAAAATTGCCTTTCAAATAATGGCCTTAAAAGTGCCAGACTCCCAGCCCACCTTGAAGGTCAAATTAATTGTATAAAAATAATTTGAGAACTGATGTAACAGATTTACTCAATAGGAATTTTGCATTATCAGCTTTAATGATGTGAACATTGGCATAGAAACTTCTCATCAGTTCTTGAGAACAGAAATCATTAGCTGGGTACATAGAAGAAGTTTAAGGTGGTTAGTAATTTACCAAATCAGCTGAGTTTACACAATAGATTGAGCTACTCCCCCCATCCCATCCCTTCAGAATGCTGTATAAATGCAGCTGAAGGTTTCTACACTGACCTGGTTAAAGGTGTTTAGTCAATATGAATGCTATGATTCTTGTATCTATCTTATTTTATTTCAGATCATAAGCAAGTTCTCACATAATGCAAGTACTGAAATCAATTTGCAAGAGGTATTTAAGGTAGTAGGTCAAATGACAAGATTTTAATTTTGTTTTTTCTCAAGATACCAACCAGATGTTCTCTGGACCTGGGATTTTCTTGGTGGCTACAAGAACCACTTTCTCTACTACAAATAAACAGCCTAGTCAAGACACAGTTTTTTCATCTCAATTAGCACTAAACTACACATTATGATCACAATTGCACTTTTCTTATCACCTTTGGACAACCTTACTAAAAAGAGACTTCTTACAATTTAAAAATAAAGTTCCAAAAGAGGTGACTGAAAAGTAGGTTGAATGAAATGGGATACATATGGCAAAATATTTCCATTTAAAGAAGCAGAAATGCTATTCTTAAATAACAAGTGTTTGTTTCTTTTTCTTAAAATGAAATTATGTTCAGTGATTGCATACAATTATATAGGTAGAGATTACTTGGGGTTTCCATCACTGATTCAGTGTAACTAGAAATAGAGACTGATTTCAACAGAGCCTACAGTTGTCAAGTAAAACAAGAATGGAGAACATGGAATCTTTCCAGATTTTACTGAAGTATAATTCCCAACAGCCTCAGGTAGAGTGGCCAATGGAGGAGGATGCTCTAGTTCAGCAACATTTAGGAAGCCACAACATCCTCAGTCAAGTAAGAAGACAGAAGCTTTCAGATACAGATTAATCAATTTATTCCATTACTGCACATATATCCATTCCTGCCATATGAACAAATTAATGAGTTGCACATCACAGAGAGGATGAAGAAAATAAAATGCTTACAAGCATACACAAATACCTTCCTGAAAGAAACAGGAAAAACAGTTTTGCTCTGTCTCTAAGTACAAGTGTCCTATTCAGATCCATACTTTCAAGAATTACTGAGATTAAGGATGTCATGTCAGATTATGGATAAAGCAGTAATGCTATCACATGCCAGTGATGCTCAATCTGGCACTCTCTGGATATATTCCCTCCCCACGCATGTATTAAGCCTGATTTTTGATGGACGCTGTTCAATGTTGCAGAAACCTCCTGATTTAAAAAAGGTATTAATTGCACAGGGTTGATTGAAAATGAGATTTACACAGAGATTAGGATTGCTATGTTAAAAAAAAAGGAACAGGGGATGGGGGAAATAATTTAACCTTGGCTCTTTATCTGTGTTCATTTGTCTCCTTATAACTCTCCGCTTATGAGCCACTGTGGTTTTAGTCAAGATAAACAAAGTAGAGATGGGAGTGCTATAGCAACAGCTTAAGTTTCTAGGAAGTCTCAAGTAAAGCAGACAGAATCTTGCACAGTTCTGAGGACACATCAGCTGTGTGAAAAAGGAAGAATGATCTAGTGTATTAATTTTGCTGAATAAGATATGACTGCTACATGTCAAACTAAGTGATGGTCAATATTACATAATATTAGCTTATAAGTAAGCATGTGGTTACAAGAATATATAGGAATCGTGTTCGGGGTCAATTTTCATTAAGTGATAAATTGACAAAGAGTGCTTTGTTTTTGTAAGGCTTAGTCAAAAATCTATTGGATTCATTGCAAAGATTATACTTTGAGGCTACCATAAACCACATAATAGCCAGC
This sequence comes from Acrochordus granulatus, assembly GCA_032468055.1. NCBI lineage: Eukaryota > Metazoa > Chordata > Lepidosauria > Squamata > Acrochordidae > Acrochordus > Acrochordus granulatus. The sequence goes on along the minus strand of JANHZU010006149.1, from coordinate 227,237 downwards.
TGACTTATTTTAGAAATGCCGGATCTTATTGTACTTGAGATAATTTTGTAATAGAAACCAGTGGCCATTAGCACTGTTGCAATACCTCTCAGAAAAAGCATTGGAGTGTGGCTCAACAAGACTGTGAAAGGGTGTTTTTCTCCAAACCAGAAATGACACAATAAGTTCAATACATTCAAAATGGGAAAGCAGAACTACAGAGCAGATTTTTAAGACACTCCTGAAAGAAAAAAAACTCAGCAGGATCTGACCTCTTTCAAAATGTATTCAGTAATCCCTCCTATTTCTTACAGTATTTTACCCGATGGGTCCCAAACATTTTATCAGCCTCTTTTCTCTGCAACTGCTAAAGGCAAAGAAATGTTGGGAATGGATCTAGATCCTTTCTCTGCTGTCCAGATGTGTGGTCTTAAACTTCTGGAATTTCCCAGCCAGAATCCCAGCTGGGATTTTGGGGAATTACAGTTGATCCATCTATGGGGGAGTCCAGGTTGGGGAAGGCTATCTAAGTTGTGCTCAGTAGATCCTAAATAATCTCCATGCAGAGAATCTATGTATCTTGGGAAAAAAAATAGCTTCCCCAAATCCCAAGATCTTTGATACAATAATTACATGTGTTACTAAATCATTAAATAAAATAAATTATGAGAGAAATATTTACTCATTGCTAATAATACGCAATTAGGACAGCATGGATGGAGCTAGTTCACAAATGAGTTATTGGATACTTAATATCTTAGCATGTCTCAGTTAAGAATGTTTAAAAAATTGAGATTTTTAGGTTTATTAATGCTTTCTTTTACATTGCAATGTGACCAAGAGAACAAGAAATTTACATTTTAGAAGTTGGCAAGTAGACTTTTTTTAAAAAAAAAGTTATAACAGGACCACAGTAAATTAAAAACTGCAGGCAAAATATCAACAAAGATCCAGAAAAAGGCACAAACATTTAATCTTCGCAATAACTTAAACATTAATTAAACCATTTGAAAGCAAAAATTACCTGGGCTTTTTCTGTACTTGTGGGCTGCAGGTGTCTATACAACACTTTTTTTACAACATCAAGAAATAAACAAGTGACAACTATGATGATTATGGCAAACCAAGCAGAGCCGCTGGACAGCAACTGAACAAATACAAAGTACATATCTTGGGCATGCAAAAATGGCCTGGAAGAATAAAGAACACAAGAAAATGGAACTCAATAAGCAGCAAAGGATTCTAATGATATTCCTAAGAACACTAGGAAAAATTAAGTATTTAAAAGTGATGAAATCATGTTTCTCTACAGGAAATCAATTCCAAAGGTATAAAGCCCCTAATAGAGAAAACACTGACTCTAGTATCCACCAGTCTCATGGCTTTGGAACTAGAGGACAGCACTTCTAACATTGATATTAAGGTTTGAGCAGGTTCACAGCAGTAAGTAGTCAACCTTGGCTGGTCATGTGAAGCTAGGCAGAGCCAGACCTTAGAACATGGAAGGGAGATGGTGAGGAAACTCCAGAGTTATGGATAGACTGGGAAATTGAAAACCAACCAGTCAGTATCTCTGATGAAGGCAATAGCATATTACTTTTGAACTCAAGAAAATTATTTTGCATTTCTAAATTAGCAATCAATGAATTTCCAAGCTTTTTGAAGTTTAAAAGGCCGATCTGGGTTTAGAAATGAATGAGGCAAAACTTTATAACTCCTTGAGCTGAGGATCTAAAGAAGAAGAGCAAGAGAAATACATTCCAAATATGTTCTTATTTTTAATACTTAGTAAATCAATAATTGTATTTTGAATTTTGAAAACTATATCAATGTATACAGTTGAGTCCTCAAATTTTGGAGATTTCAGCTTTTAATCCATTTCTTTCTGGCATTTCATTTTATGACTAGATAACATCATCAATGCTAATGAGTATGGGGTTTGCTCCCTGCTTTTATACATTACTTTGCCTACATAAAAAACTAGTTTTTTATTACCTAGTCAGGTAATGAAGCATTGCAAGCAAACAATCAAATTCAGAGAGCACCAATTTTTGCAACAAATTTCCTCTAAAAATTCAAGATAATATCATAGCAGCTCCTCCTCTAACTTGTCACACAGGTAGCCATCTCTGAAACAGGTGAATTGAGACACAGTACTTGGGCCAAAGTTATGCCTCTGGGCTCCAACGGAGTGGATGTGATCTTGTCTTTCCCTGGACCTAGTCCTACCTACCAACAATGACACAACACAGTCTCGGTGTGAGCATCCTTCACTGATGCTATATCAAATACAGGTTTCAAAGTACAATTAAACCAGCATCTTCAAATTTTGGACAAGAAAGAAGAGGTGGTTTGGCTGCTGTTGAACAACAAAGCCCTCCTGAATGAATAAAATATAGATAATATTAAAGTAATTTTATGCTTTATCATTTTTTCATCTTGCGTGCCAGATTGTTGGTTCAGCTGTTCAGAGAAATGCATCAGCACCCACAATATGACCACAGCCTGCTTACTGATCCAAACATGGTTTTGTTCATGATTTTTTTCATGCCACAATTTAGCAAGAAGTTAAGGCAGCAGTATTTTACTACTCTTTTGTTGGCAAAGAGGCAAATACTTACCAGATTATTCCACCATAGAATAAGGAAAAGATGAAGTAAAACACAATGGACCCCCAAGTAACAAAATGATTTATCCATGTCCAAAAGTGAGTCTCTATAGCCATCTAAGTACAAAATAACACAAGTTGGTATAAATTTACCAGAAAACTATGCAATTTATTTTATCCAGTTGACCTTTGTTTTCTTTGCCCCCTCTCTTTTAAAGAAATTAAACAAGTTTCATTAAACATTAGAGCACTTAAGAACATTTATCCCTTAATAAACAGGTAATTATAAATCTTAAGTCTGTGAAAACATTATATGTTTATTATTATTTTTAATTTTGTGTGTGTGCCTTTAAGTCAGTGTTAATTCCTGGCAACTGCCTGGACAAGTCCTTGCAGTTTTCTGGGAAAGATTTTAGAAGTGGTTTGCCAGTAATTGCTTCCTAGGACTGATTGTATGACTGGTCCAAGGTCACTAGCTGTCTTGATGCTTAAGGCAGGACTAGAACTCCCAGTTTCTAGCCTGATGCCTTAACCACTACACCAAACTGGCTCTTGCACTTTTTTGGTATTCTAAATCCAAACTGTGGTTCTGAAACCCCTAACATATGTTTTATTCAGCATGTGAATGGCTCCTTCTCTGCATTGACATTTACACTTGCCAAATCAAAAAAGCCAGTTCTGGATCAAATAATCATGGCAAAATATAGCTGACTCTGTTCTTGGGAAGTACTTGATACGTGGATAAAAATGCCAAATCTAGTAAACATCTGGCTGACTTGTAGCAAGATACTTGTTGGGCATCAAAATACTGTCCTTGAACTAACTTTTGGACTTTCTTGATCCTGTTTCTTCCTCTGAGGAGTTCTTTATGGTTGGGTTTAAAACAAAATGCTTCCTTTGACATCACTTGAATAAATATTTTGGTCTAAGTAAATTTGACTTTGCAGAAATGGCTACTTCTCCATTTGAAGAATACATTCTTATTAACATCGGGAGTTTTCAGTGAGAAAAATCCCAACATAATCAAAACTGATGGTTTCAATATTAATTTAACTTAATTATTTCATTTAAATAATAGTCAAATTAAACCAGCATTGGAATCAAGACTGTTATCAAAGACAAATAAAAAGAGTTTAGAAAGCAAAATCATAATGCACTGTTGTACCTTCATTGTAACCGTTATAACCATTACTGTGAAGACCAAAGTACCAAAGGTCCAATTTCCAAACATCTAAAAAGGAAAACAAGATACTTAAGAGGCAACACAGATACACCAACAAACTAAGCCTACTAGAAGCTCAAATTAACACTTGCCCATTTAGTACAACTTAGTAAAATCAGAAGGGCAAAACACAAAACAATTCAATAAATAAATTCCTATTTCTTAAGTGAAAAGAATCACAGTTGTCTTTGTTATATTTTCTGCATAATTTTTCAGTTCACGTCTCGAAAGAATCAGGATTATTTTGAATGCAGCTGCATTCTTGTTATGCTACTGGTTACACTATCCAATTTAATGTTCTCAGTAAAATCTGATCATTATTTCCCCTACCCACTTCATGAAAAATCTAGACTTATGTACTTATTTTTTGAAAGAGCTAGACTATGTAAATAAACTATGTTATTGTTTTCTCCATTTCATGAACTATCTTTAGTTAATGGGTTTATGAAATGCAGTTGTTCTGCTTTCTTGTGTTGCAATGTTGTGGTAGGCATTAACTTAGTAAACATACATCCTTTTTAAAGAAAAAAATCCAGTAAATGCATGGATGTGGGGAGAAAAGAGCATCCCCTGACTGTACTACATTCCCTTATTCCACTACATTCTAGTGAAGAGATTTTTAATTGAAATTATTCCAAGCCAGAAAAGTGTTTTTGGTTCATAGTTCAGCTGGGAGGTTATCCAATTTTTCCTTCAAAAAAGTAAAATACAACCTCTAAAGAAGAAGCAAACTCTATAATCAATAACAATGCTGCCCTCTCACTTTGTACCTATTAACTACATAACAATCCTTTTTTAATTCTCCTTTTCTTGGATTGCTGTCAGTAACCAGGCAATTGAAAATCCTGAGAACAGAGAAAAAGCTGGGTTTGATAAAAGCTGAGGATCTTTCACCTAAAGATGGCTTGTCTATCTATAAAGAGCATTTCTTAAGCTAGCAGAAAGCAATACTATTAATCAGTAGATGTTTGCTATGGTGATGGTTAAAGTGGGATTGAAGAAATTCTGGTAAACACCCCAGAACCACCCACAGTTTATGTGAGGACTGTGTTTGTAGAAAGGCAGGGGTTGAGGAGGCTGTTGACAAAAAGCGCATAACTGAGCAAAATTTCACTAGTACATAAGAGCTTTTCTTTGAATACTGTTAGTTGTCTACTTAGCATTAGAAGAACTAGAAGGTTTTTCCAATGAGTTTATTTTAAAATGTTCAAGGAGAATGAGTGATGAATTCTAGCACACAACTACAAATGTACTGCATCTAGCATCTGCAGGTCTTATCCTACAACATAAAATCTTACCATTTGTCTGTTAGGTTTGAGTATCTGATGACATGCACAGCATGAAAAAGAGGGGTAAGTTAGAAGCAAACTAAAAGCACAAAATTGTAATACAGTATGATAGTGTAAAGCTATATCAACCCAACAGAATTCACATATAACATGTGTTCTTTCTTCCTGCATGCCAGCTATGATGAAATTAAGAGTTAACCCATGGTGTTCTTTTGTACTCTAACTAAAAATGGAGAGGCATGGTTAGAATATTTTTGATTTCGGACAGTGTCCACAGAATGAAACAAAAAGTCCACCCAGGTTAAGTTAGTTAGGTGTATAAATGAACTCTTACAGATCACAAATAAGGTACACTGTGAATAAATTAACCTGGGGACCCAATCTTCTGAGAATGGCAGTTGCAAATTTTTGTGGATAAATTCCGAAGAAATATACCACAAAGAATACAAAATAGACATCTGGGAAGCTCAGAGTCAACTCCTGAAATCCCAGAGTTCATATGCAACTCAGTTTGGTATCTCAATCTGTATATTATTTACATAAAAGTTAGTTTACCACCAGCCAACTAAAGCTTTTACAAGGAAATTTGAATTTTAATAGCCATCTTAATTCTGCTTCAAATCTACATAAGAACATGATAAGAAAGCACACAAACTTACAGCTGATACATTTTACAATGATTCAATTTACATAGCACAACATTATATATCCCATTATACAATTTTCACAGTTGGTTAGTGTTTTACTTTACCTGGCCATTTCCTAGCAATGAAGTGTCTTTTCCCATCAGAAGATAGGAACCAAAGAAGAAAGCAAATGCATGAAAAAATCCCAAGAATGTCCAGTAGAGGAAAGGCTTAAAGCCCAAGTGGGCATTTTTACTGATATCTCTATGGAAAAAGGTGAAATAAAAAGATAATGCTTTGGATGCTATTTTCAAGGAACTAAAATTACTTTGGTGCATGATGACATCAATGTATATAAGATCATATTTTAAAGTTTTAGGAACAGTCTTGAAAATCAGCTACCTATCTTTTCACCTATTCTGGAAATGGCAATGAATGCTCTTGAAAAGTTGAAAGGAACCAAATACAGTGGTGCCTCACAAGACGAGTAACTCGCAGGGTGAGAAACTCGCAGGACGAGCAAAAAATTTAATCA
>JANHZU010006149.1:72309-85200 GCA_032468055.1 Acrochordus granulatus | reverse complement strand
GGATTTTTATGATGTGATTGTTTTCTTGTAAGCCGCCGAGAGTCTTCTGATTTCGGCGGCGTAGAAATCCAATAAATGAATAAATATTGTGAAAATGATGGCATGCATGCAATGACCTGATCCTGCAAATGCCACAATTATGTATTTGCATGTTTATGTCTGAGGTCATGGCATATGGGTGAAAGTATCATTGCAGACATGTTGTTATTTACTCTCGTATCCCCTTCCCCAAACCTGAGGACCTCTGACGAGGAAGTTGGGATGAGTGACTCTAAGTCATTGGTTAACTGAATATATAATCGCATTGACAGCCAGTTTGGTCTCGTGATGAAGGCACCGGGGTAGAAACCAGGAGACTGTGAGTTTTAGTTCTGCTTTAGGGAGGAAAGCCAGTTGGGTGACCCTGGGCCAGTAACTCTCTCTGAGCTCAATTCGCCCCACAGGGTTCTTGTTATGGGGAAACCAGGAGGAGGAAGGAGTATTAGGATGTTTGCCACCTTGAGTTATTTAAAAAAATAATAAAGCTGGGATATAAATAAATTAAAAAAGAAAAATCAGATGGTAGACTCAGTCTGTGGCAACCCGAGGACATTTCTGTACTTCCTGATGTGCAGGTATCGTTTAACTCCGTACACATTTTTACATGCAATGCTACCTATAATATACATTTTTATACATGGCTTTTCCGATATATTTTGACCTGACAATTGCATTTGGGGAAGGAATCTGAACGATAACATCAATTTCATATTTGTATCTTTGTGTGCAAGGCCGTGTCCCTTATAAATAGGAACCCAGTACAGTTCTACAATGTCTCTATAAAGTGATATTCCTCCAAGCCTAAATATTACTTCGGATATTCAAAACTACCAGTGTAGAATAAAATCAGCTTTTTGAACGTTTTTCAAAATGTTGAACGTTTTTCATGCATGATCTCAGCAAGTCATACATGAGGGTTTAAGGCTTGAGGATGTGACAGATAAGGAGTTCTCCCTGAAGGTAAATACTGTCTGGCTTAATAGACCTTCGGGTACTGAGTGGGTGATCACAGCTGGTTGTTCGACTGGCTACCCTTGCACAGACCCTCAGTCCATCTGACCTCGATTGTGTGAACAGGCTCATGCAACGTACTGTCAAGCAGTTCCACTTTCTTTCTGTAAAATTCACATATTGAAGAATGTGATGACTTTCCTAACAACTCAGCTGAAGAAAATGGGCTTGGAATGAATATTTCACACTATGGGATTATTATAGGTATAGTTGCAATCAATGCCTTGGTTCTAGGTCTTGGATGTTGGCTCCCTCACTCCAAACAACTACAACAAAAGCAGAGGCATCCAAAGGCTTTAAAATAGCATAGAAACACAAGTGTCTTTATGACACCTTGGAAAATGTCCTCTCATTTATAAAACATTATAAACATCAGCCAGGAGACAGACCTCCTTTGTGGTCACCCTGTAGTTCTGGGACGGTCTGAGTGCCGCTGTGCTTCACCGCTTGGGTTCCAGAAATTCCCAAGACTCATTTTCGAAGTGGATCTTTCAGGGTCACTAGACATCAGGGGCATCTGCAGGAGAGTCAAAATGTTCAGGTGGGGGCACAACCATCTTATAAAGCCTCACCCTCTTTCCTGTGCCACATGTCTAAAAGCTTTGATCGCATGTTGAGATTGGCATCTTGATTTTTTTGACCATCTTCCTGCTGGGCAGCCACGTTTACGATGTCTGTCTAAAAAAACCAGAGTTTTATTACAGGTTGTAACCTCCTATTTTCACGTTAATTCTCTTGAGCTGATTGCTTTGGGTGGTCTGAACATTGTATTCAGTAAATACATAGAACCCGCATTGCAAAGGAGATAAATAAAGCAGAGAGATTGCTAATTATCCTGACTCCCCCACCCTTTTGTTCTCTGCATAACGCTTCATATTTGGACAGTGTTTTCTTATGTTTATGTGATTATTTATTATGCTGTTCTCCTGACTGGATAATGGTCTTGCTCTCCTTCAGGACTTTAAGAAAAGCATTTATAAAAAGAGTTGTCCATCAACCTTCAAGTGAAGCAAATAATAATAAAAAAAAATCAATTATAGTGTCTGAAACACTATTTTCTTCCATCTTAACAGCTCTTTTTAGATTCTCCAAAAGAAAACAAAATATATCCAAACATATTATTAACAATAAATGGCTTGTTGATGGTGTTATTTTTTTTAAAAAAAACTCACACATACCATTTTTCACAAAAATAGTATTTTTTGTTACGTTAATCTCCGGCTCCTCAGACAAGGCACCATTTGCCGTGGTCCATTATGTCCTGCTGAGACAGTGCCTCAGGTTTCTCTTTCTTATTTTTTTTTAAAGATTTCAAGGCCTTAGGTTATTTTTCCCTCCTACCACTCTCTCTTTTTTCTTTCTTTCCTTTAAATAAGGAATAACGATAGCTTGCCAGACACATAGAAGTCTGTTGTCAAATCTTTTGGAGCACAGCCCTATTGTAACCCCTGCTTTCACTTTTCACTTCATAAACTGCTACCTAAATTGTAGTCACTTGCACTTGGACAATGCAATCTTGGCAAACATGGAACCCAAAGGCTGTTTTTCAATCAGCACATTTAATCTCATGACTCAAGTAACTCATTTTCTGGATCCCCAAATGGAAGAATCATAAACTAATTAAATGGCTTGGTTTCATACTCAACATGTTAGACCAGGGTTTCCCAACCTTGGCAACTTTTAAGATGTGTGGACCTCAACTCCCAGAATTCCTCAGCCAGTTGTTGAGAAAGTCCACATGTCTTAAAAGTTGCCAAGGTTGGGAAACCTTGCGCTAGACCAATGGGTGGGGGGAAGAATTTAACACTAATCAAGGTTAACATGCTATAGATATGCCGTCACTGGATCTTTAATTCACCTGGTTAATATATTGTGTGAACGATGTGAAAAGGGTTCTCCAATTCTTGATGGATGGATTATATTAATCTAGTCATCAGTTGTCCTACAGGAGAAGTTGAGAAAGTCAAGATGGGAGCTGCAACTGAAGACTTAAGCTCTGCCCTTTTCGTATGTGTTGCATAGCGGCTCCATCCTGACTTTTTTGACTCCCCCCGTAAAAAGAAATTTTCAGAAATGGCTTTTTAAATGTGATTGTTTCATGTAATTATCCGGAGTCTAGAGTTCCATTTCATTGTTGCTTCTCACACTTTCAACCAAAGAGATTTTTCTGCCCTTTTCTTTTCCTTGCAATTGAGTTAATAGATTTATTCATCAAATTCTCTCAATTTAGACATCACACTGATGGCTTTCTCTTACTGTTAATTTCATTCTTCAGAGCTCTTTATTTCAAGCCAAGTCCTGCAAGAGACAAAGCAAAGAAGACCATATGCTCTGGGGAACCTGGATGTGCTTGGACACCATGGCTCTTCCAGTTGTGAACCTTGTGCAAAGGAACATTGGCAGCTGCATTGTACCCAATGAGAGATCTGAACATTTTAAAATCCAGGAGAGTCTTCTCTGACTGCAGCTGTTGACTTTTTAAGTGGCAATGCCTGATCTGAATCTGTGGACTTCCACAGGCAAGTCAATGAAGTGGTGAATTACTTAGGAATGGTGCCAATTTAGGAAACATGATGACGTCTATGAGCCATTCCCAGCAAGCTCTCTTTCCAAGGTTGGAATAGTTCCTTTTCTCAGGTAGCAGATCCTGTAACTCCTGTATCCAAAATAAATAAGTTATATGGTGCACAGGACTGTCCATGTTGACTCCACCTCCAAATTCCCTATGGAGAGTTGGGTAAATTCATGTTGGTCCTTAAGCTAAACATGTGAGCGAGATTGCCCTCACATTCCCTTGGATCTTTGAGACATACAAGACAATTAGACTCTTCTCTTATATCTAGAGGACCAGCTCATCATGGCTCAGGACTTGGTACTTACTGGACCAAGGCTTAAAAGCTTAGCTTTTATGACACTGTGAATTGGCTGGATTCATACAAGGCATGACATCTAGAATCTAAGTTAAAAAGACACAGTTGTTTGATTCACATCACGTGGTGTGTAAATGAACCGTACTGCGGCTTTCACGTGACTGCCTGGTTGGTTCATGCAACAGGATAAGACAGTGACTAGCTTCTCACAACCCATAGGATCCCAAATGATCGACCCCCTTTTAATCTAATTCACCATGTTATGTGAAGCAAATTATTAGTATCGATTGATTTACAAAGCATGTATCACTGATTTTTGAATTATCCTGGTGGTGTAAGTTTGCAGAGTGCATTGCAAACCAAAACTAACCAAACCAGCTGGATTCATGCAGTATATTAGGTCATTAAAAACACCCAAATAAACAAGAAAATCCAGTTTAACGAAATCAAGTATAGCAGGGTGAAGACCTATAATTACTCTGGCTGTAGCTGAGTACAGGATCCAACACATAAGGATCCTGGTGTGACAGTCAAGGTAAAAGCTTCCCCTTCCAGGCGTGTCTGACTCCAGAGGGTGGTGCTCATCTCCATTGCACAGCATCATTGTCCAAAGATGCTTCCATGCTCATGTGGCCGGCATGACTATAAGTTGAGGCGCACGGAATGCTGTTACCTTCCCACAAAGGGTGGCACCTACTTGCATTTTTACGTGCTTTCGAACTGCTAGCAGGGGTGGGGCAAATAACAGGAGCTCGTCCCATTAAGAAGCTTGGGTCTTGAGCTCAGGCTGCTGACCTTCTGGCTCACAAGCCCAGCATCTTAACCACTAGGCTGCTTTGCCCCGGTATGAGAGTAGCAAAGTATGAAACCTAGCATTCATTCCTGCCAATGCATATACTCCTGGGCATATTTCTCTCTTTTATATTTCCTGCATGCAGAGTATATATGGCGATCACTCTATATCAATTTTTAATTTTTGTAATAAAGCTTTATGAGAATACTTTACTAGAATATATAACAGGTAGTTCTCAAATTACGACCGCAGTCGGGACCAGAATTTCTGATGTTAAGCAAGGTGTTGTTCAGTGAGTCATGCTTGATTTCACGTAATTTTGCCACAGTCGTTCAGCGAATCACTGCGACTGTTAAGCGAATCATTCAGTTGTTAATTTGCTTTTGACTTTGCTTCTCGGAAGCCAGCTGGGAAGATCGCAAATGGCAACCACATCATTCCAGGATGCTGCAACCATTGTAAATCCATGCCAGTTGCCAAGCGCTTGAATTTTGGTCATCTGACTGCAGAGATGCTGCAAAGGTCTTAAGAGTAAGGACTACTTGGAAATAACTTGTTTTCAGTGTTGTAACTTTGAACGGTTGCGAAATGACTAGATATAAGTTGAGCACTACCTGTAGTTAATATTAGAGTCATTGAGAATCAGGCAGCATACAAATTTAATTAAATAATTTTATATGTTTAATGTAGATTTTCAACTATGTTTCTTTTGATGCCTACCTTGTCCTACCCATTTAGATTAATTATCTCAGTATCCAGTAACCTTGGAGCCACTGAATAAAGAGCTTTTTTCTCTTCTGGAAACATTGACATTACACTATTACCATCAGGGAGATTTGTCCCATGCTCACCTATAATCCACCTCCCCAAAATAGAAGAATTTCCAATTTTGTGCAGTAAAAGATAATAGAAGAGAAACAGTGGATCACTTCAAGTCCAACATGTTATGGTCTTTACATCCTATGTGTAGTTGTGTATGAGACATACGCAAATATATGCATATGCATACAAACAAAAAAAAATCCTGGTACATCGGATATTTCAAAATATATTGTTGGATATACTGAATATATGATAAACCAGTGTATCCCCAACAACATTCTAGCACTGAGGATTACCAAGTTTGGTAACATCTTCAAGAAAACAACCAAGCTCAGAGAGCACCAAGGACGTCACTGTGATACAGATGTAGAGTTTTTTGTGTAATTTAAGTTAGTTCCTCCAGACGCCTCGGTTTAACACCCTGGACACTAGTTTTAAAATCTGTAAGACTGAATGCAACTATACTTTGAATCCCAAGTTTGATTTATGATGGAAAAAACCCTACAAAGCACAGTTTCATTTGTATAATACGCCTAATCTTGTGTAAGTCGTTTTTCTTTTGGCCCGGTGAACTGCTTTGGAATTGTCCTAAACTACCATTTGCTGAAAGTAAGAAGAAGGATATATAGCAAATATTAGGTATTTATTTGGGCATAAGTAACTGTGTTCAGCCAGCATTTTCAGGCACCTAAATGATGTCCAGATCAGGTTAGTCTCCTTCTGTTTCCCCTGTAGATATTTGTTAAGTGGGAGGCATTTCAGGGTAATAGAAAGCTTTCTCCACGGACAAGAGATATTTAAGAATACTAATCACAGAACTGCTTCTGGAAACCTTTGAGATGAACTTCACCATTTTCTTGGGCTGCGAATGTGATGGAGGAGAAATGTGCTTTTAGACTCTCAAGATTCTCTTACTTAACTTTACAATAAAATAGAATTAGTTTACCTAGGAGTACTACCTGTTTGGACTACCTTGCAAGACTGTCACTGAGTGAGAGTAAAGCCAACGATTTCAGCTAAACTCTCTGTGCGTTGATTTCTTTGATCTCTGTATTAATGAACCAGCCTAGAACCAGAGCTGCAGCGCCAACCATTAGAGATACATCTTTAATAACAAGAACACCTGATTGCGCTGCCTTGCATTGTTTTGTTATCTGTCTAAGGTTTTTAATTTTCATCCGTATTGGGGAAATAAATAACATGTTGGATGGCAGCCACTTACCCATGCATCATCAAATACATTCATCACCAAAAGAAAGACAGCACAAACTTGACAAAAAGTGCAGCTGCCAATTTATATGTCTGGATACACATTTCAAAACTTGAAGGCAATTAATGTGGAAGACTACGATAAGGTGCCTTCGCTCTGTTCCCCAGAAGCTAACTGACCTCATTCTGGATAGTCAACTTCTTACAGATCCATTGTTTTTAAAGCCAACTGGACAGCCTTTCAGATAGAATACCCTTAGACGGAGGGTTGTTATCTCCCGAAGAGGACACACAGCCATCCTCAGTGAATGTATGGCTGTCAGACACCGTAAGGTGCCAATCACATTCTTCTCTCTTATTTAATGGCTTAATCCAAGCGTGTCCAACCTTGGCCAATTTAAGATGTGAAAACTTTAACTCCCAGAATTCTGGGAGTTGAAGTCCACACATCATGAAGTTGCCAAGGTTGGATGCACATGGCTTAATCCATGTGACATGATAACCCATATGGCTTAATCCATGTGACATTAAAATTCCATCAATTCGTGGGTAATTTTTAGACCCCGACCAAATTAATTTTTCCTAAAAGCTTTGGAGAACCTCGTGTCATTTAAAGTGGTACGTCATCCAACATACCTGCGCAGAGCAGATAGACTCTTTCCTGGCTCAAATAAATAAATCATCGGGGTTGCGAACAATTTCTGAGCTAATGCAGACCTAAAAAAAAAAAGGAAAAAGAAAAAGAAGTAGTGGGAGAAGGCGGGTCTCCGGCATTCAACAGCATCTCCAAGATTACTTTTTTTTTTAACAAAAAAACAAGGATGTGAAAAACAAGGAGCATTAGGAATCCTACAAGTCATCAATGATAACCGCAGCTTCTGGCCTTTCCAGACCTCTTCTTTTGTCCTGCGATGCTTTGAACATCCAGAAAGGAGATCAAGACCCGAATGTTAAATATAATCAATCACAGCCAGGAAAGTGATGGGTATCGGAGGCAGAGACAAGGGTTAATTGATGTGCATAACTGTTGGGTATCCTTACATAAAAGCACCCCTCCAATCTAGGATGGGGCACCCTTGCTCCCCGTGCCCCACAGTCTTTATGTACAGGTGCTCCCTTAGTTCAGGATGAATGCAGCGCACTCTGTGTTCGGTGCATGCCTGATGCTTTCGTGCACATCCCTGTCTTTCCCACGTCTTGGGTTGGAGCTTTCTATGTGGCTAATGGAGCAAGGCACTGCTCAAACGTCAAATGAAACTGCACAGCTCTGTAATCACTGAGACTGGCATGCCATAAAAGGATAATTAGTAGTTCATTACATCGGACATTGTTTGTTCAGCGAAATTGATTTCTCTCAGCTGCCCATGTTTTCTGTTTATTTAGTGAACACTCTGCTGCACCGTTTTTATTTGTGAGCGAGGAAATCCCTCTCTCCCCAAAAAAGTTTAAAAAACAAAACAAAACATGCAGAACCATTTCCCCTTCTCCTCTCTTTGGCCCACTGCACTCCACAAAAAATTGGTTGCTTCAGGTAGGTGAACCAAGCAGGTGTCCAGGATGCTGTCACTCAGGTGATGTGTTGTTAAAGTTGATTTTAGGGCCATTTGCACAGGCTCACATCAGCCAAGCACATCTGACTGGTTTGTGGGTGGAAATTCTTTGTTCAGCGTTTTTGTTTTTGTGGATACAAAGGAGCTTTCCTTTTATTTCTATTTAGGGACCTGAAGGGGCAACAACAATTCACAAAACTTGTGCCAGCTTTATGAAGAAGGAAGTTTTGCAGAGGTGTTTTCTGATGAAACTCCCTTCTGGCATGGTGAGACCTCCAGAAAGATTTTATTTTTACTTATTTCTTTATTTTTATCCCACCTTTATTATTTTTCTAAATACTGTAACTCAAGGTGACAAACATACGTAATACTCCTTCCTCCTCCTATTTTCCCCACAACAACAACCCCATAAGGTGGGTTGGGCTGAGATAAAGTGACTGATGCAAAGGCCCCCAGCCGGCTCTCACGCCTAAGATGGGTCCTGAACTCAGGGTCTCTTGGTTTTTATTTTATGGATTGATGTATTAAATTTATATCCTGCCCATCTCACTGTTTGGGTGACTCTTACCTTGATGTCTTAACTCCTGCACCACATTGGCTGTCAGGTTCTCAGATTCTCCATATTAAGGCGAATATAAATGGAATTTGCATTATTTGCACATAATTTTGCATAATACTGTATTTTCATCATTTGGTTCCAGAACCCCACCCTATTTCTTTGGTTGGGTTTTACTGTGTCTTTTTTTCAACCATTCTTTTTAAACTGTGTGCTTGATATGAAAAATGATTTTTGGCATATCGAATCAGGCATGGGGGTTCAGCTCCCATATCCATTCTGCAAGATAGTTTGGCCCTGATTGGCGGCTATGTATACCAACAGCCATTGATATTAGGGCCTGTTGCATAGGACCTCTTCAGCCAAGCACATCTGGCCACATCAGTCAACCTCTGAAGTATTCCATGTCAGGCTCAATCATCATAATTAATCAATCATAAGGATGCCACTGTCATTTTTAGAGAAGGAGCTACTAAAATAAAAACAATCACGAACCATGGCACAAAGTTGGCTGTCTTCTTGGAGTGGCATCGAAAACAGAATATAAATTTAAACCAAGATCAGATTTGCCTAAGACTGTAACAGGAGCTTTATACTGGACACCTGCTCACAGTGGAGAGATTGCAAACTTATTCTGGGAAAGCTAAACCACTTCAAGGGCTGCTGAAACATGAAAGGAATCTAGAGGTTTGGGGGAATGGTTAGCGACCTGGCAAAGGTTTGCAAATGTCATGCAGATTAGTGTGAACTGTTCTGGCCTCCGACTTACGAGAAAGGGGAGAAGGGATGGTCATCAGAGTGCAATTACTAAGGCTGGGAACAAATATCCAAATACCTGTACCAACTACAGCAGCTTAGTACAGGAGAGCAGGTAGAATCTCACCAGAAATAGCTACGAGTTGTCTTGTTACAGCATACAGGTTGTCCTCGACTTATGATTGTAACTGAGCCCAGAATTACACTTGTAAGTTCTGCTGGTGGTTAAGCAGGTCACCACATGACTGTGCCCGATATTGCACCCTTTTTGCAGTGGTTGTTAAGTGAACACAGTTGTCCTAAAGTGAAGTGAACAGTAAGTGAACACCAAGGTCCTTAAGCAAATCCATTGTCTGCAATGGCATTTTTTTTTTAAAAAATGGCATTTTTTTCCCCTGTAAACCAGAAGTAAACGCTGCTTTCTGGCAAAATTGTCATAAATCACGATCATGTGACTGTGGGATGCTGCAAATGGCTATAAATGCAGGCCAGTTGCTGGATGCCCAAAATGCCATCATGTGACTGCAGGGATGGGGCCTGGCCATTGGAAGGTCTATTGAAACGTCAAATCTGGGTTATAAATAGCCCTGGGGAAATCCATCATAACTTTAAAGAGTCGCAAAAGAGGTCGCTAAAAAGGTTTAAGTCTAGGACTACCTGTATGCCAGCCAAACCTTATCTGGAACTGAACAAGGGTGTACAAAAATTGAAAAAGAATTCAATGTAGGCTGCGCTACATGGCTTGGAATGATTCCATCATCTTTCATTTGTCTGGACTGTTTTAGATCAGTTCAGCATCAAACTCTGGAAGCCAAACAGGTTTCAGTGGTTATCGATGAGACAGTTATACAACATGATACTAGAATATAAGCAGTGCCCTTCTGGATTGGAGTCCTGGCCCATCTAATCTATCAGTCTGTTTTCACAGTAGCCAGTCAATAGCACAAAGAAGCCCACTAGGTAACCCCCAGCAGATGGTCTTAAGAGGCAGTCCCACTGCCTTCAAGGCTAATGGCCACCAATCCCTAGGGTTTCCACAAATGGTTCCAAACCTTTGCTGAAGCAAGTCAAGATGATTGCCAACACCACATCTCACGATTGTGAATTCCAAAGTTTAATTCTGTGTTATGTAAAAAAATGTCCTTTTGGACTAACCTGATTCTTCTGGTGTTCAGTTTCATTGGGTGATCTGTAGTTCTAGAAATCTGGAAAGAGGAAAACAACTTCTTGTCCATTTTAACCACACCTTGCATTATTTTATTTTGTATAATCGTGTCCCTTCTTATTCATTTCCTTTCTACACTAAAAGGCCCCAAATGTCACAACCTCTTCTCAAAAGGCAGCTGCTCTTGCCTCTTGACCATCTTAGCTGCTCTTATCTGAACCTTCTATTGCTCTACTATATTCTTTTTTGGGACATAGTCAACATTTTGGGTGCAGTTGCACCATTAATTTATATAAGGGCATCATGATATCAGTACCTCTATTTTCAGTGCTACTTCTTTATTATCCTTAAAATGCTGTTGGCCCTTTCACCAAATTGTTTACCATTACTAGACCTTAACTTATACGGTGGTCTTCTGTGTTGTCTGTAAATGCTGTTGGGAAACTGACATGTTCTGCTGTGTAATTATTGACCATATGTCCTTCTCGATGTGGCCTTCTTCACTGGGGTTAGACGGCAATGCTCTGCTTAGAATGCTTGCCAATGAGAGATATTAATTTGGGTGATATTTCAGAGTTAGAGATGACTGATAAAGAAAGAAATATTGGAGTTATGGTGAACAGTTTGGTAAAAGTGTTGACACAGTCATCATAACAGGGGCCAACAAAATGTTAGGAATAATGGAGAAGTAGCATTGAAAATAGAGGGGTTGATATCATGATGCCCTTATATAAATTAATGGTGCAACTGCATCTGAAATGACACATTCAGCATCAAAGATTTTTGACTACTTCTACAATAAGCAGTGAGAAAGCAAAATCATTTATCAAAACAGCCCAAGAAAATGTACAGAAAGTAAAGAAACGGCAGTCAACTATGAAGCTGATCTATTGCTAATGTGGGAAGAAAAGGACGAGATGATGGAGTTCCACTTCAAGAAGCTCGTAAGGATGTGGCCAGACTTGCAAACCCAGATCTTCCAATCCTAGTTACTGAAAGACAATTCAGCTTTTTGTGGAGGTTACCAGTTCCAATCATCAATAGGATAGGATGACCTTCCCAATTCCACTAGAGATTAGAATCTGGGTAATAATAGGTGCAGAATATGTCACTTCATAAATGAAATCATGGGTCTTTCATGACATTTTGAAATGATACAATTGTTTTATACTTATGTGGTTACAGAAATGTTACAATGGTAAATAGATTGCTCATTGGAAGGACAGATACTGAACCTGAAGCTCAAGTACTTTGGCCACTTAATGCAAAGAGAGGACTCATTAGAAAAGACCATGATGCTGGGAAAGATTGAAGGCAAAGGGAGAAGGGAATGGCAGAGAATGAGATGGGGAGATAACATCATCAATGCAGTGGGTGTGGGTTTGGGCAGGCTCCAGGGGGGCAGTGCAGGACTGGGAGGCCTGGCATACAGTGGTCCATGGGATTGCGAAGAGTTGGACTTGATTTAGCAACTGAACAACATCTAATGCAAGTAGATGCCACCTAAATAAATAGATACCACCTAAATTGGTGGGAAGGTAACAGAGCTCTGTGCGCCTTGGCGTATAGTCATGCCAGCCACATGACCAGAGAAGCCTCTTTGGACAATGCTGGTCTTCAGTTATGAAATGGAGATAAGCACTGCTGCCTAGGGTTGGCCACAACTGAAAGGGGAAACTTTTATCTTTTGTATCTGTTGAAGTTAATAGAAGAAACCCGATCAATGTAAATGGGATCAAACAAAAAAGAGGTAGAGAAACAGAGAGGAGCATTAAGAGGGGCTTGCAGGGAAGAATGTGGAATGAGGAAATAGCTAATAAACATTTTAGCATGGGAATCACTGGAGAGAGTTGGAGAGTAAGTTGATGGAACAAATCGTATTTTATTCTGGTCTAATTTTTGATCAAAATAACTTGACAAATTTGTTAGATGATGATGTGTTGTTGTTCAGTTGCACAGTTGTGTCCGACTCTTTATGACCCCATGGACTGCGTTACGCCAGGACCCCCTGTCTTGCACTGCCTCCCGGAGTCTTCCCAAGCCCACGCCCATCACACCAACTATGCTATCTATCCATCTCATCCTCTGCCGTCCCCTTCTCCTCTTCCCTTCAATCCTTC
>JANHZU010006149.1:53409-64672 GCA_032468055.1 Acrochordus granulatus | reverse complement strand
CCAGCAATCATTTGCCATCTACCAAGTCCTCTACCAAGGGTTCAAAGTTATTGAATTTGGGACCTCCAAAAATACCATTTTGGCCCTTTCACCTCACTCCTTTTTTGCCAGTATCTTTTTCCATATACTAGTTTCTCAGGCTCCTTGTCTGGTGAGACAAAGAGACAATTCAGGCTGCCTTGATACTCATGTATATTGGGGGAACCAAAGCCACTAAAGCGGCAGATATCATCAAAACACAGTTCACTTGTGACCTTTCACAGCCAATGAATTGGAGGGATTTTTTTTCTTTACTGTGGATTGAATTTAAAACGACTTCCCAGGAGTGAAAGGTCATCATCGGGGAATCATGATATCCAGCGAAAGAGAACTTTTTAGCATCACAATGGATCTGGTTATAGGTTACCTGCTTTGGAAAGCCTGATGTAGAAGTTGTGGGAAGCTGTACAGGGCCAGGGGAGGGGGAGGAAAGGACAGATCCATCACCCCCAGAGAAAAGAACAAAGGGAAATATTTTCCCCCAAGCCCTCTCTGAAATCTGTTCTTCTTTGCCAGGAATTATTAAGTGGATGGAGTTTCATGTATGCTACTTGGTTGCCAAAAGGAAACATGTTCCTCTTGTGGTGTATAGGTTCAATGGAAGTCATGCTCGCATCAAAGCTGGAATATTCTATTGAACCAACTTTCTAGAGGTAGCTTTGATCTCCAGATTCTGAGACCGTGTGTACCCGGACTAGAAAGAAAGGAAATTCATCGGCCTTGTTGTATGGAACTCTGTTCCCCAGAGAAGCAAATTACACTCAGGAGAGATGACTCTAATTGGCAGATCAAGGGTCATATATACCAAATGATCTGTGGTACAATCTGGAAACCTAGGTTATCTCACTCGACACGTTTTTCCAGGCAAAACTTCACCCTTGTCCCTGTCCCCTTTCAGACTTTTCATTCAAAGTTTTTCAATCATGGCCTTGCCCAACACACTAAGTCACAAAACCAAACCAAACCAAAGTCATCAAAGTTCAGGGTATCGTGTCACCTTCTCCAAATGGATGAATTCAGGAACCAGCTTTAGAGTGTTCACTGACTGCAGCCAGAGCAGCTTTACAAGTTCGGTGGTGGAGGAAAGATTCAGGTAACATTTCCAAAGAAAGCGAAAGCAATCCTAGGCGGCATTAACGGAAAGAGAGTATTAAAGTCTCGTTTTTCTCTATTCTGCATGGATCAGGTTGTACCTAGAATATTGTAACCAGTTTACAGGATCTAAGACAGAATAAGTAGAGAAAATGGGAAATTAATGCAGGATTTAGGAGATTATTTCCAATCCTTTGGGAAAAGAGCCAGAAAGTTCTTCTGGGCATAGATGTGACATGTGTCAGTGTGTAATAATGTTTGTGTATTTCTGGTCTCCCTTATGTTGCATCTGTATGAGTTTACGTGCAGGTGAGTCCTGAAGACCTGTTTTTCTCCCTCTTTGTCTCATCCTGGTCCAGTCTGCTCTTCTTGCTTTATTTATTTATTAACTGCTTATTATTTTATTTTCCTTGTTTTAGTTGTTGGGACCGCAGAGATTAAGTTTGATCTTGTGGTTAAGCACCAGGCTAGAGACCAGGAGATTGCAAGTTCTAATCCTGCCTTAGGCATAAAAGCCAACTCGGTGGCTTTGGGCCAATCACCAGGAAATGGTGACTTCTAGTCCTACTTTAGGCATGAAAACTGGCTGGTAATTTTGGGTTAGTTACTCTCTCTCAACCCACCTGAGCAACAAGCCAGTCAGTTAATTTCTGTCGCAACCATAGAACAACTTGCAGTTGATTCAAAATAATGGACCTTGTCCTTGCAAGAAAACACTAGAAAGAAAAATAAAGTTATCGTGAGCTATCCAGAGTCACTGGAAGCCAGGTTGCAGACAAATTTGACAAATACATAAATATAAAAAAAAAAATTTGTTCAGCACCAAGAGCAATATGAATATTCTTTTCCATTATTTATTTTTTATCATGACATGTAGTCTCTCAGAGCAAAAAATATTTGTGCCATTCTGTAATGTAAGTCAAATGTATGCGTTCTTCTACTTTAATTAAATACTTCTGTTCCTTCTAGTGTCCAATTTTTAAAATTTTATTTTATTATGTTTTAAAAAAATCAAAAAATCATGTTTCCCACAGGAAAGATTCTTTATAATTAACACCAAGGCCTTATTTCAGATTTATCTGGACTATTAATCCATTTATAATTTTTTAAAATCAATGTCTTAATTAGCTTTTTGTTTTTTATTTTACTTTATTCTTTTAAAGTTCTTAGGCTTATACAGTAGTTAACATTTTCTTTCTTTAAGGATTGAAGGCATCGTCACCCAGCATTTTCAGACTTGTCATTCCAAAGGTTTTTAATAACTGAAAAGTAGTTAATAAACAGTTTCCAAATGTGATTAGAAAAGGAAATACTGTATATGAACTTGGTGTCCTTTTAAAGATGCCAACTATGGTTTGAGCAAGATGGCTGTTCCCTAATCCGTTAGTGCTCAAAATGCACCAGAGATTGCTGTTTACAGATTCAGATACTTTATTGACCAAGCAGGGTTTAGACATGCAAGAAATTTGACTCCAGTACAGCAGCTCTCAGTGTACTTGCAAGACAGCAATACATAAAATAATAACATAAACAAATGAACAAAATTATGTATTCAGCAGTGTAGTATGCATCTGAAATATGCAACCAGTAGAAAAGGAATATAGTAAAATGTAGAATTAGAACCACAATCTGTTAGTAAGTATATATACATTTTAGACAGTACATATGGGTTAATTTAGGATTCTTTGCACTTTGTGTCCTGTATGTGGCATGAGACAGGTATTCAGATGAATGATGGCATGGGGGAAGAAACTGTCCCTGTGTATAGTTGTTCTGATGTGCTTCCTATAGTGCTACCCAGAGGAAGAGATTCAAATGAATTATGTCCAGGGTGAGAGGGGTCTGCAAATATCTTCTCCACCCTTCTTAATATACAGGTCCTCCATGGAGGCTAACTGCAATTATTCTTTCTGAAGTCCTGACTGTTCATGGAGTCTGCATGGTTGTGCACCAAATCAGACAGTGATAGATGTACCAAGGACAGACTCAGTAGTCCCTTTGTAGAACTGTATCAGCAGCTCTTGAGGCAGGTTGATTCCTGTCTTGAATTGGCACAGGAAGTACATCCTCTGACGTGCCTTCTTAATAATGGTGCTAATGTTGGTCATCCATTTCAAGTCTTGGGAGGTTATAGAGGCCAGAAACTGGAAGGACAGTAATGCTGATACTGTGTTTCTAAGAATAATAAGAGGGGGTAAAATAGGATTCTTCCTAAAATCCACTGTCATCTCCATAATTTTGAGCATATTCAGCTATAAGTTGTTTCAGCTGAACCACAGGGCCACCTGTTCAACCTCCCATTTGTACTCATCACTATCTCTAATGAGTCCCAATGACTGTTGCAAACTTCTGCAAACTTCGGAATTTTAACAGAGAGGTGTCCAGAGGTTCAGTCATTGGTGTAGAGGGAAAAGAGTAGCAGGGAGAGTACACAGCCCTGAGGAGTGCCAGTACTGATTGTCCAAATATTGGATGTAATTTTTCCTAGTCTCAGCTGTTGCTTCCTCTCTGTCAGGAAGATGTCTTGTCATCTCTTTGCAAGGAGTTGCTGTCTGGAGCACTTATGGGCAATCTTGAGTCCTCTTTTTGTCTGGAGAGATGCAAAAAGCCATTCTACTCACTGGCTCTTTGTTGTTCACTATGGTTAGAATCTCTGATTTTAACAGAGCTTTCAATCTGCCATTTCTTCTTTTTTCCCCAAAACTGAGCTATTTTGGGAATAGGGTTCCATGCACAGCACTATTTTTCATTCTTTTTTAAATTTCATTTTACTTTTTGGTATTTTGTTTTGTTTATGTTGTGTATGTTCCTTTGGGGGCTTACTAGTGTTATTTTATTAGTATTAATCATTCTGTGGCTGTTTTAACTTTTTGTTACATTGTACGTCTTATAAGGGTATTAGATATAACTTATCCAGTCACTGGATTGCAGTGGGCTATAAATGCAAGAATGAATGAATGAATACAGATATAAAGAAATTTCCATCCCAGTGTGATGTTGAGGATGTCTCAACATTGGGGGAAGATTGCTTTATGAAACAGTGTGCTAATTTTTCTGGGTTAGAATATGGGGCATTAGCCAAACCATAGTTTTGGTGCAAATCAGCCTGCTTAAAATCAGTTCTTACATTGCACAGTTCTCTTTGTTTGGCAGGATTATACCAGTGTGAGACATCTAGGTAAGGAGTAAACAGGATAAAGTTTGTGGCTTCTTGTTAACAAGCTAAACGTGAGCAAAAATTGGCAGCTCCTAGAATTCAGGAGTTCTTTTCTCTATTGAAAGCAGCAATTTTCACATTTTTTTCAAGAACCACAATGGTCTGATATTAGACCCTTTCTTATCCTAGTTTCTACTTATGGTCTCAAGAGTCAGGAGAGACATAAATTATTTCTTACATAGTTGGCTCACACAGTTGATGATGTAGCATTGGATAAAACTGACAGAAGAGGGCAATTAGGCCTCCAAAGAAGACAACAACCATGGAGGTTTCTAAGGGTCAATGATTGACAGAGTTAGAGATGATTATTGCTCACCTTGCAAGAAATTGCTATATATTTCCATAGCTGTAAATTTCTATTTCTCTCTCTCTCTCTTTCTCTCTCAAATGTATACATATTATATTTTCATTATTCTCTCTTTTAATCACTCCTTTTCTGTGCCAACTATTCATGTGGCATTATCGTACTAATTCAAGCCATGGGCTCACTTGGAGGATTCTTCCAAGCAACATTGTCTTTAAAGTTTATTCTCTTTATCCATAAAGCACAGTGTGGTGCTACATCAAAGTACACTTTCAACTAACAAACACTATTTTTCATAGAACACTTAAAGTGATCTTTAGTGTTCTACCATTTTATGTGGTTTTATCTTTTTTGCTCCTGGTTTAACCAAGATTCACCATGGTCATCCCACTGGGAGAGGAAATTTAACAAGTTCTAACAAATGAATAGATTTTCAATGGCAATGTATTTTTAGGATATAAAGATATAGTATTTGTGATGGAAACTTTTATTTCATCATATGGGAAGAGGTCTTCAGGTAGATCAATAGATGGTGCTTGAAGAACTTATCAGAGCTGTAATCTTGGTAACAAAGGTTCTTGAATAAGTAAGGTAACCTTAGCAACAACATATGTAATTGTTCATATGTTCCCACAAGTTTAGATAAGAGTCTGTTCTAAGGAATAGAATTTTGGGATGTGTTAAATAACCACAAAACATTATTTCAGCCATAGTTTGTTATTTGGGGTCACCTTGAGTGCATTTAGTCAATAAACATAGTAGGTAGAATGTTGGCAAGAGAATGATGGCAAGCAAGGTGACTCTAGAATAGTATGATCATGTGTGAAGTAAAACTGGGCTTTGTTGGTCAAATTTGCCCAAACTGTTTGGTTTTCTTTTTGCTGTTAGCAGATTGAGAAAAAAATAATCTATTTCTATTAAAAATAATTATTATATAATATACTAGATATAATGGGTAGTAGAGATACATACCTACAAAATAATAGTGGCATCTAGAAGATTCTGACATCTGACATTCTAAGAGGACGAAATGGTACACAGCATAAATTATTAAATGGGAATAAGGAAAGAAAAATAAGTATTGTGTGCATGTGTGTGAAAAAGGAAAGTCTGTAGTAGGTTTGATCTTGTGGATGCAATTGATAAATAAATGCAAGGTATAGTTTTAATTATGAATGAAAAAGCTAAAAAAAATAAGAACTGCTGTCATCTGGTTAACTGTTGAGGAAACATTACAAAGTAGGAATCCATAGGCTGATCACAGTTGTGTGTTACATGCTAGTGAAACCAGCATGTTCAAACCAGATATGAGTTTTTAGAAAAATTGTGCAACATTATAATCCAGAGGGAAAAATATATGATTTAAGTATTAATCTAGTCATAGTTACATATAACAAAGGAGTAAATGCAAATTTCAACATTCATTTGATTATTTATGATGTAAGAAAATGAAGTATACATGGGTGATGAGAAGTATTGAATGTGACACATATAAATTTTGATGGTGTCCAGAGGGGAGCGTGCGGGAAAATGGATATAAGTAGAAAAGGAAAGTAGTAAATGAAAATAAAAATAGAGAAACTGCAAAAAGAGAAAATACAAATAGTAGGAAAAATTAGACAGGTAGATTAATCTGTCAATGGTTTGAACAGAAAGTGGATGTAAGGAAAGAAGTTGTGGAGACTGCTTGGAATAGAGTGGCAAGGATTATGTTATGGAGTGTCACAGAATTTTGTGGACTTATGCTAGGTGTGTAAATTATGAAAAGGATGCTTGTTGAAATGTTGAGGAAGAGGCTGTGCATGAGAATAAAATGTATCTAAGAGAATGATGACTGCAATAAATAAGGATGATAAAAAAGTATTGTTTAAAAGATATTTGGAAAGAATGTAGCCAAAGAAAGCAAGAAAAGGAGAGAAAATATAAAATGATTTTGAAAGTAGCTGAAAAGGACTAAACAAGAAATCAGTAGCACAGTGAATGGAAATAAAATTAAGGGTAATTAAATAATTTGGGATGCAACTGATGTGAGAAATTGAGGGACAGAATAGTTGAGAAATTTGCATGAGAACGATAGTGATACGATGAAGGGTTGAATGGAAGCAAATACTATGAAGGCTAGTGTCCAAGAAAAAAAAAGATTAAAAGGAAGCCATAACTGCTGAGAAAATGTTGAAAATAGTAAGGCTGCAGGTGTAGCTGGTGTAAAAAGAATGGATGTGGTTTCTTATGAGTGGCTGGGCAATTTGTTTAATGTTTATATTAAGAATGTGGTTGGATTTGTTATTTGTAGCAAGTAAGACTGCAAAAATTATAGGGGATTGATTTGTTAAACAAGCCTGGCAACATTTTGATATAAATTGTATGAGAGGTGATAATGAGCAATATCAGGAAAGCACAATGCAGTGTTATACCAGGCAAGGAGGAAGCAAATTCTTTTTTTGCTCTGAGAAATGTATGAATATGAGAAACAAGCTTTATCTGACATTTGTTTATTGAGGCAGAGAATAAATAGATGATGAAAATGTTCTTTATTAAACTTTTAAGATTATAATTTCATTCGTACAATCTTTAAAAAATTTAAAAGCTATTTTAGAAATACTGTTTTTATTGCAAGCAATTTTATTCATTCATCACATTTCTATATCACCTAAGCGGCTCTTTGACATTTTATTTACCTTTCGCAGACTCCTTCATCTGCAGAAAACAAAATATTTTTTTTCCGTGAGGAAACAAAGAGCACACTACAGGGCACAATTAATTAATTGATCATGTGCCATCAAGTTGGTGTCAACTCTCAACTTAACAACTGTGGCAAATAGAGGATATAAAACTGGGCACGATTCACTTGACAACCACCTTGCTTTCCAACAGAAATGTTGGTTTCACTTGTGGTCCTACGTCAAGGCCTATCCATATATGACTCTGGGCAGCTTCCGATGAAAAGAGAATAAGAACAATAAAAAGCAACCAAAACTGAAAACAACAAAAATCACAGAAAAATAACAGCCAAGAAGACTCACAAACTTTTAAACAAACCATGGCATGGGCGTACCCTTGCTTCCAAAGCTCCAGGCTTGATGGCAAAGCCAGGATTTCAGTGCTTTGCAGTGCTCAGCAAGATGGGGCTAATTTCTGATGAATGACGTTCGAGAGGGCAGGTGCCGCATAGAAAAGGTTCTCCTTCCAGGTATTTTATCCTGGTTTAATCATGTAGAGAGAATGAGTGAGGGTTGAATTATATATGAAGGAAGAGTGAATGAAACTAGACAAAGAAGAACACCAGGGAAATCTGTTGTTAAATAAAGATGACGAGTTTCTCAAAACAAAGAGATGTCATGGCTATGTAGAGAGCAGTGCATGGATATGGAAGGATTGCGTGGATGAAAATATATAGAATGGCGCTGATATAAATTTGATTTAGCCTAACGGGGTGGTTCCTTTCCTTTTTTAATCCCACACCTTTATTTTATTTGGTGTCCTATTTCTTTGTTTCCTTCCTCCACTTAAATTTACTTAGAAAGGAATTGCTCAGTGGGCAAGCAAGTACGTAAGAAGGGACACTTGGCTTCCGGCACAAAAGTATTTCGAATTATTTTAGCCTGAATGAATCTTTTTATATCTTTCGTTTTTGCTTTACTGGAAACAAAATTAGGGTAGCAATTTCCAAAGGGTTGCTGGAGTGCCAAAATAACATGATTGTCCAAAGAGTTATACCGGAAATGTGTTGTTCCAGTTTTCCCTTCAAATAGCTCTTCAGATTATTCATTGTTTAAGTGGTAGGAATCTCAAGCTTTAAATAGCCCAGAGCGACCCAAACTCATGACTGAGAATTTAACTTTTTCACCTGGAAATAGAAAACGATGGAAATACCTAAAGGGATCTGGTGTCCTTTTAGCCTGCCTTTCCAGAAGTATCAGTGATGTAAATCCAGAGCAGTGTTTACATTTTTGGGGGAAGAATTATTATCGACTAATAATAAGAATTATTTTTCCCAAAAAAATGTATAAAAACGAAGCTGGTAAGTACAATAGTAATTTGCTTTTTTGGTTTTCATTCAAGACCTAGGGAAAAAAAGATCAGGTTGAATACAAATGTTGACATAAATATCTTTATCCTTGTCAACTAACTGAGTGAAAACCCTTTTATTAGAATTGTTAATAATGAGGTTGCAAGCAGAAATGCAAAGGATATTTTCTTTTAATAAATAACGAGGGAGGGAGATATTTTGCTGGGCCTTTGAGAAGCATAAAGCTAAAACTAAGTCTGGGATTCAGTGGCTGAAATTTATCTCAAATTTTGTTTGCAGCAGGTCTTGGAGAACCTGTGAATGTCTTAATATTTGGGAGAAGCTGTAGGACCATGGTTGGTGTGCTGAGCTTGCAAACAAAGTTTGTTTTGGGTTCTCAGAAGGAGCAGGTGAGAGCCTTTTCTTTGATTTTCTGCTTTGATGTCTCCTATCTTATAAAGTCATTTGTAATCATTAGAGGGAAACCTAGAACCCCAGAAAGGAACTTGGGGGCCAGGTGTTCCCTGGGGCTGAAGACTGACTATCTCTGGTGGCAAATTCAGATTGCAATAAAAGCAAAATATTTTTTTTTTCAGTATGCCAATTTATATTCTGTAATTTTGTATCTCTGAATTTCCCTTCTATTTTATTTTTTCACAACGCGCAGTGCACCATGGGTTGAAGTCATTTGGCAGCTGATATTCTCCACCCATTGTGGTAAAAGTCTTATTTCATCACATTGGCCTGTATGTCTTATAAAGAACTTTAACATATGTGAAACGTGGCATGCATTAACTAGCATTTAAGTGATTTTTCAAAGATGGAATAATTTGAAGAGTATTGTAAACCTTCTTTTACTGAATATTAATAAGAGATAGCATAGAATGATGTAAGAAAATGAAGTATACATGGGTGATGAGAAGTGCTGAATGTCTACATATGAACCAATGTGATAATAGCAGAGCGCTAATACGCATAATGCTAATCTTTTTATGAGTTGTTAAAAAGATCTCCATAGTCTGTAGATACTTGCTACCATGAAAGAATATCTAATTTTATTTATCATTTTATCAAGAAAGAATATCTAATTTTGACATCAATGCTTTGAAGTTTATTAGATGTAAGATCCCATTCAGGCATCATTATCTGCATATCCTGGAGCTTCTGTGAGTTATAGTTTCAGGATGGTGTATTCTAAAAAGGGTCACCCATACCAGTTATGTCATAAATCAGATTAAATATGATCCATTAGAGAAGGAAATGGCCACATACTTCAGAATTCAGCCAAAAATTCATCAAGACGTTTCCATGTAGGACACAGTCAATATGATAACGTAAAATGAACTTGCCGGATGATAGGTTATCCAGCAAACCAGGATTTTTGAAAGTGTGTTCTACAAAACCCTTGATTTTGGGGGTTCTGCTTCTCTTGTTTAAAGATAAAGAAAAATCAGAGAAGAACATCTTTTTCTCTGGCCCTCAAAACTATTTTTCATTTGAGACACATCTTATTGGGTTGAAATACTTCATTGTATCTATTGATTATATAAATTTTTAGAAAGATCTATGTCTTGAAACCTTTGCTTTTGGTTTTTTTAAAGTGAAAGGAGAAAAAGAAAGTAATTGTTGAAAGGCTGTTTGACTTTTTCAGGGCTTTAAAACTAATTATGAAGACCTACTGTGAGGTTTCAAGCACCTCCTTTAAGGATGACTGCAATGCTCAACAGAGCTTGCTTGAAAATTCTAAATATCCAAATTGAAGAGCATTCTTTTCCAGTAAGTGAAGTGGCATGAATTCCTTCTCCCTTTCCCACCGACACCAGAAAATCTCCATTTGGGTGGGAGGAGCAGACCTTGCCAGTTTTATTTTGAAAGGATAAAGAAATAAAGTTTCAAGAGTTCCCTGAAACAATTGCAGCGTAAAAGAAAAAAAGGCTTTGGGATTGCTATGGCTGAAAGAAGATGGAAATCCATGTTCCCACAAAATTAATGGGGAAAGACCATCATATAACACATAGAAGCAAGTACATCCCACCTTAATGACTTATTTGACCCTAACTGGCAGCTGGGTGAATGGACTCATAAAAAAAATCAGCCAACATATATTAAAGAAGCTGATCAGCTAGTTTTCATGAAGGCACTTGGCCAGCCACTCTATTGACCCTTTTACTCTATAACTGGGTTTCCCAATATGGGCAACTTTAAGATTGTGGACTTCAACTCCCAGAATTCCTAGCTGGGGAATTCTGGGAATTGAAGTCCTTAAAGCTGCCAACACTGGGAAACCCTGCTCTACAGAACGCCAAAATTCTTACAACAGCTGCCTTTCCCTACAGGTGGTTATGACGTTGGCCAACTATCAAAATCGTCCTAAATTGTTCAGAAAGGGAATGCTTTTTTTAAGCAGTTAATCTTTTTTCTGTAGGGCAGCGTTTTTTGACCCTGGCAGCTTTAAGATGCATGGACTTCAACTCCCAGAATTAAGATCGTCTTCCAAAATGACAGATATGATGGCTGTTTTGATTGCTTTCATCAGAATAGTTTCTCAGAAGGAAAGCTGGTGGTATTGCCCTTCCTTCCTTCCTTCCCTCCTCCCTCCCTC